>JAKTSS010000251.1:0-18764 GCA_030580355.1 Debaryomycetaceae sp. yHKB357 | reverse complement strand
CCCCGAAAACCCCCTCCCAGCCCCACCACCACGACCACAAACCCCGCCTGTCCGCTCCCCCAACGCCCCTGGGCCCGTCCCAGCCCCAGCAGTTCCACCGCAAATCAATCGGCGACTGGGACTTTATCAAGACTATCGGCGCCGGCTCCATGGGCAAGGTCAAGTTGGCCCAGCACAGCCGCACCCGCGAAATCTGCGCCGTCAAAATCGTCCCGCGCGCCGCAAAGTTGTACCAGCGCGCCCACGCCAACGACCCCCCGCCCATGAACTCCGCCATCGCCGCCATGCGCCAGAAGGACTATGACCGCGAGGTCGCCCGCGACAAGCGCACCATCCGCGAGGGCGCCTTGGGCCGCCTCTTGTACCACCCCTACATTTGCCGCCTCTACGAAATGTTGCCCATGACTAACCACTACTACATGCTCTTTGAGCTCGTCGAGGGCGGCCAGATGCTCGACTACATCGTCGCCCACGGCTCCCTCAAGGAAAAGGTCGCCCGCAAGTTCGCCCGCGGCATCGCCTCCGCCCTCGTCTACTGCCACAAGAACAACGTCGTCCACCGCGACTTGAAGATTGAAAACATCATGATCAACGAAAAGGGCGACGTCAAGATTATCGACTTTGGCTTGAGCAACCTCTACTCCCCCAAATCGTTGCTAAAGACCTACTGCGGCTCCCTCTACTTTGCCGCGCCGGAATTGCTATCCGCAAAACCCTATACCGGCCCAGAAGTGGACGTCTGGTCCTTTGGCGTCGTCCTCTACGTCTTGCTCTGCGGCAAGGTCCCCTTTGACGACGCCCTGGTCCCGGAACTACACGAAAAGATCAAAAAGGGCTTGGTCGAGTACCCCGATTTCTTGCTGGCAGAGTGCGTCTCCTTGCTCTCCTCCATGCTCGTGGTCGACCCGGCGCGCCGCGCGTCCATGTTCGCCGTGTGCAACCACCCCTGGATGAACCGCGGCTACGAATCCCGCATCTCGTGCTACCTCCCGCCTCGCGTCCCGCTCTCCCTCCCGCTAGACCAGGACATTATCAAGGCTATCGCCGCCTTCGACTTGGGCTCCCCCGCCCAGATCACCGAAGACTTGTCCGCCATCTTGTCGAGCGTCCCCTACCAGATCAGCTGCGAAAACTGGCACAATGTCATGCGCCTGCACCGCGACTATGACGCCGCCTCAAACTCCCAGATCTTGACCGACCCCACCGCGGGCTTCCACCCCTTGATCTCCATCTACTACTTGGTCGACGAAATGCGTAAACGCAAAGTCGCAAAGGAAGACGCCCTCAAGCGCCTGGCGCTGCTTGCTGCTGCTGCTGCCGCTGCTGCTGCTGCCGCTCCTCCTTCTACTCAGGGCGCTTTCTCGCGCCCAGACGCGCAGTTGGTCGCGGTCCCGCCCCTGCACAAGGGCCACGCCCGCGTCCCCTCCACCCCAGAACGCAGCCCGCGCACCCCGACCCACCCGTCGCACGTGCCGCCTCCAGCGCCCCCGGCCCCGTACCGCACCCCGCTATCAGCGTCCCGCAACTCGCCAAAGATCCCCTTCCCTGAACAGTCCCATGCCTCCTCCATCGCCGCGCCCTTTGACCGCGACCACGAATCGCTCGCTCCCCCCACCGTGGTGCTCCCGTCCCAGCAGGCCCAGGGCCTGGGCCTGGACCAGCACGACCCGCACTCGCTCAGGGCAAACAACTCCATGTTCCGCCGCTTGTCGACGAAAAAGGCCGGCCAGCACATCGCCGCCCTGCTCAAGCCCGTGCCCCACTCCCCGGTCAAGGAGCTCAGCCAGGCCTTTGCAAACCAGAGCCCGCTGCAGGGCACCTGTCCGCTCAAGAACGATCCCTTGTCCCGCCGTGGCGTAAGCATGAAGGTCACCGCTAGAGAAAAGTCGTTGGACGTTGGTCCAAGTCGTCAAGATCAATCAAACGTGAATGAAACGGCCAACCCTGACGCCCCGGCAAACTCGCGCGACCAGGTGCCGCCCTTGCCCACTGTCAGCTCTACGTTGAACGCCTCCCCATCAGAACCCCGCCGGTCAAACACATTGGCCCCGCCACATGCCGCCGGCAGGAAATTGCATCCCAACGCCCGCGCAAAGTCCGTGGGCGACGCCATGCGCAAGGACCTGCTCTACTTTGGCTCCAAGCTGGGCGAGGCGCCTCCGTTGCCCAATACCATGGCTTTGCAGAATAGCGATGATGACGATATGCTGCGCAGTAACAACAACCGAGACACTCTTTATGATAACGTCACTCTCGATGAATTGGGAATTAAAAAGGTGCCGTTCTTGACGGAACAGCAGATTATGGAGCAATTTGCGCGCGCGCCTCCCAACAGCATGCCCTCGATCGAGCACTGCAAGACCCTCTTCTTGAAGGGGTTCTTTAGCGTGCAGACCACGTCCACCAAGCCGTTGCCCGTCATTCGCTATAACATCATCCGCGTCTTGAGCCGGCTGGGCGTGAAATACAAGGAAATCAAGGGCGGCTTCCTGTGCGAGCACACGCCGTCGTTGCAGGCGCCCCACGACCATGACGCCACCTTGGGCGACGTGGGCCCCGGCCACCTGAAAAATACCCTGCCGGTCTCGGTACGCGTCGTATCCCGCACGAACCCCGACGAATTGGACGATTCGTCGCGCCTGAACACTGAGCAGAGCTCGGCAAGTTCGTTCGGGCTCGCAAACGACGATACCGACCGCAGCAGCAAGAGTCCGCGCCGCAATCTCTCGCTCAACATGCAGAACCTGCCCATGTCTCCCACCATCAACAATAACAACAGCAGCAGCAACAGTAACAGCACGGGCAATAGCACGTTTGTCAAGAGCCATCGGGTGTCCAACTCTGTGGGCGGCCACCGCCGCAAGTTCTCGCTCGGCAACACGCTCATGAGCACGTCGGCACGCAAGCGCAGCGGCTCCCCGACCACAGTGCCCCCGACCACGCCGGCGGCAGTCCGCTCGGGCCGCGAGGAAGACGCCGAGGCTTTGGTGACTAGGCACGCGCGCCAGCTCTCGTTTGAGGACTCGATAGACTCGCTCAGCGGCCTGAACGCCGGCGGCAGCGACATGCTAGTTTCGTCCAAGATCGAGCAGCGTGCGCGCCACCAGCGCAGCACCAGCTCCATCGGGCAACCCCCGCGCTCCAAGCGTTCCGCCTTGAAGTTTGAGATACACATTGTCAAGGTGCCGCTCGTGGGATTGCACGGGGTCCAGTTCAAAAAGCTCGTGGGCAATACCTGGAACTACAAGACATTGGCGGACCAGATTCTCAATGAGGTTAATTTATAGGTGTTGGCGCTGTGTCCCTCGTTTGGTTTAGTTCATTATTTAATCTTTAATTGTGTAACATGATTTTGCGTAATTTGAAAAAAGCTTGATCACAAGTTTATAATCAGTGTAGCGAGGCAGCGTTCTGAGAAATGTCACTATTCAGTGCTATTGTTTCCCGGTAGTGTAGTGGAAAAGGCGGCACCGGAACTTGTCGCAAGGGGTTGGGTTTGCAGATTGGGGTCTGACATGACAACGTCGTGGGCGTGAGTTTGCTGTGCCAAAGTCGCGCCACTAGTTGAAACCGGCTCTATCATGGTCACGGGGCTCGCTCGAATAGTTTCTATCATGGTAGCATCACCAGTCAGTGTTGGTTTTATGGTAGCATCACCAGTCAGGGTTGGGGTTGTCATGGTAGCATCACCAGTCAGGGTTGGGCCCAGCATCGCGTGTTCCATAGTGAGACCGGCTTGTGGCACTGTTGTGGGAGCATCACCAATAACAAAAGGCTGTTTCGTGGCGCTCTCACTGGTGGGAACGGGCCCGACCATTGCGACATCGCTAGTCAGGACCGGCTCGATCATTGTAACATCGCTCGCCAGGATCGGTTCTGTCTCTGGGGCAATGCCAGCCAGGGCAGCATTGGGTGATTCATCATGTTGCTTTGGTGCAGCGATGTTCAGTAGACGGTGCATCAACCGTTGGTCGCGAGAGAGGCCATTTGTATAGTCCATGTTCCCGTTCAGCAGCCTTGTGCGGGCATGGGCGTCGCTAGCATTGTCACGCAACATGCGTCTGCGCTCCAGGCGTGCCGCCAACTGCACCTGGTATTCGTCGTCGATACTCTTTTGTTCTTGCTGCCTTTGCTTTTCCTTTGCTTCCAATCGGGAAGATCTCTTGCGGGTAGCGAGCAAGGACGCGAGCTGCAACTCTTTGCGGCGATTCGCCAAGTATCGCCTCTTTTTTATTTCGGCGTTCAACATGATTTGGATATTGTCCTCGTCGCCCACGACATCGAGCACAGCGTCGGTGGGACACTGTTGCAAGAAGGCGTCGAGCTCGTATATGTTCTGGTAGAGCAATTCAAACTTGACATTGAGATCGATATCGAAGCATTCGTGCAGAAACTCTGTGTTTGGGTCTGCCGGCAGCAATTTCCGTTTTTTAGGGATTACTAGAGGAGTGTACTTGACAATGCGCTTGTACAAGCGAAGATTGTCAAAGAGCAACAAGTACTGTTCCTCAGTGCGCGGCTCATTTTTGAGCTTGGAGGTGTGAATTATGGGAGCACGCAACTCGTCCAAGTCCAAATTGGTCTTTTCCAGCCAGTTCTTGAAGGGGGCGTACTGGCAAATGTGGTTGATAAGAATGTAGAGAATTTCAAATTTTTGGGAGATGGGCAAGGTATCAAACATGATATCTTCGTGGGGGCTGGGCTTTCTATCTGAATCCCCGTTCAGATTGTTTGGCTTTTCTTGAGTTTCCGATTTTTCATGTTGGTCATCGTCCTCGTCTTCATCGACGCCGCCCAAGGGGGTCTTGTTCCCGAACCAAAGACGGAAGATCTTTTCAAAGTTCTCAATGGACTTGAGCTTTGAGTTTTGGACGGCCGACAACAAGGCGATCTTGAGCTTTGTGATGAAGAGGGTCTGGGACTTGACGGGGGCATCCGCGTCGTCAAACAGGGGAGCAATCTCCGGGAAGTGGCCCAAGAGCTCCAATTCAAAGACGTCGACGTCAAAGAACTCTGACTGGAGTTTGAGAAAGCCGCGGAAGTTGTAGATCCAGTTGACGACGTAGATGTAGGCGTAGGAGGTTCTGGCCGCGACCAAGTCTGGGGTCTCGTAGCCTCCGTGCACGTGGTTAGGCAATAGGATGGGCTGGAGCTTGCTCAAAGTGCTGACCAGGTCTGCAGAGCCGATAGACAAGTCCAGTGCCAGCGGCAAGTCATTGGCCGCTGCCTTCCTTGGCACGATTGGCAGCTTCGACTTGGGGGCCATTGCGTGTAGCTGTAGCAATTGGACGTGACGCTCCGCAGACGCGTATGTTTTTTTCGAGGCGCGCTTTGCTTATGTAAGGGTATTGGTCCACTTTAACTCTATAATTTAATAGGCTTATAACTCTAATTTAGTAGGCTTATAACTCTATAATGTAGTAGGCTTATAACTCTAATTTAGTAGGCTTCTAACTCTATAATAGTAGGCTTATAACTCTATAATTTAGTAGGCTTATAACTCTATAATAGTAGGCTAGGGCGCCTCTATGCAATAAATAACACTCGCTACACCTCAAGATAGACCATGGTCTAGTGAACTCACGTCTTGTCACTCAGAACGAGTTCGTGTTCTACTCCGGCAGCCGCAAGGAGCTTCTTCACGGCATGGTTCATGCACTTGAGCGTGTGGATCTCGTTGCTGATGCGGGTCAAGGCATTGTACTTTGACAATTTCGGGAGCGCGTCCGGCTCCTGCGGGGGCAGTCCTGTGTCGACGGTCCACGACTCGTGGCCGGTCTCCGATCTCCGCTTCTCGTGCTGCGTCTGCATCCGAAACTTTTCAAGGTCAATCACGAGGGCGATGCACCGGTCGTAGGCCATCTTGCACTGCAATCGTCGCTTTTGTTCCGCGGACGAGTGGTTCATGCGTTTCTGCTCCTTGGACAAGAGCGTTTTATGTACCCGTTTCCTCTTTTGAGGGCGTGCCGTGTTCAAGGTAGTTTGCAAGCCGTCAGCTGGTCTTGTACCGGCACCCGGTTTGACCGACCTGCATTCTACAAGCATTGTTTTTGATTTGACAAGAGATGACTCGTCACTCGAGCAAATAAAGGGGTGCTGGGGCCTCTTTGGCAGGAATTGAAAGTCCTCCTTCTCTTCAATCTTTACTGTGCTTCCGTGGGGCTCGTCGAATACCAATATTTTCTCGAGAAACTGGTTGGAGGATGCGTCGTGCGAGTCGTGCGGTCCGTGGATCGTGTCGAGTTTCACAGAGTGGTGGTGGGTCCCCACAAGGGAGAGGGAGCCGTGCGGGTGGCGGTCGAGGGGAGGCAGGATCAATGCTGAGCTGCAGGCTTTGAACGCGGACTCCATCGCGTAGTGGCTTTTTTCGTGCGACTCGTGCGGGGAAAGAAGCTGATGCTGGACGTGATGCATGCGATCGTACAGGTACGGCGGATCGTGCGGGTTGTGCTGAGGCTCTATATAGGAAACGTATTGCATGTTGCCCGGGAAGGGTCTCAGTAAGGATGGAGAGTTTCTCATGCGAATGCGATTTGGGGGAGAGGAGTCCGTGTAAGTGCGATTTTGTGATGGGGTGTCCGTGTAAGTGCGATTTTGTGATGAGGTGTCCGTGTAAGTGCGATTTTGTGGTGAGATGTCCGTGTGATTGCGATTATGTGGTGAGCTATCCACAGCCTGGACGAGAGGACATGGGTTGTTGAATGGGTTCGCGGACAGGGCCACCGGCACCTGTTTCCACTGCTGCAGAAGATGGTTGTACAGCTCGAATCTGCTGTCGTCAGCATTCAAATGGCCACTCTTCTTTTCCAAAGGTGGGCATTCGGCATGCGCGCGGCGAGGACAGATTCTGCTGTGCATGTCGAGGCCATAGTGGGTGTCAAAGCCGTACTCCTTACGCAGGTTGCGTGCGCTCTCGCTCGCGTCGCATGCAAGCGTGTCCAAGAAGCGCTCGATCGCAAACAGCTCGGTGTTGGAGAAGAACTGGTCTGGATCGGCGTACGCGTCGTGCGTGTCGAGACTGTCGCGGCGCGGCCCCCTGACGATCTGGAAGCGGTCGAAATCGTAGTCGGTGGTAGTATACATGGAAAAATCGCTCGGAGACGAGTAGTGAGATGCTAGAGCGGAAGGGTGCGTGAACAGATGCGAAAAAACAAAGCCCGTGGGGTGGGAGGGATGCGGCGGCAGCGGGAACGCAGGCACGGGCTCCTTGTAGCAGAGGTCCCGCCAGAGCTGTGGCTCGTCAAAAGACGGCGACACGCTCTGCAGCTGCATGTTCGCGTACATTGTATAGGCCTGCTCGAAATTCATGTCGGTGGAGAGGATGTCCAAGAAGGGCTTGCAGATATCGTCGCAGGCCTCTTGATCTAGGGGCGGGGGCGCGTCTTTATAATGTGGGGAGAGCACGTCCTTATCTGGCGGGGGCACGTCCCTTTTATCTAGGGGCATTTGGAGATTGAAACGGCGGGGAGATTTAGCGGTGGAAAGAACACAGAAAAAGCAAGGAGGGTTGCAGGTAACAGTGGTTGACGAGGCAACGACGCACGAATGGGTGGATCACGGCTAGCAACCAGAGAAGAGAGAGTCTAGACTGCCGATCAAGACATGCGGCAGGCAGAGAGTGTGGTGTGGCTAGACGGACGTGTGGTGAGGCTAGACGGACCCAAAAGTCGCGGCGAAAGCTCAATTGACACAGCGGATGGATCCTGGGCCTTTACAGCAGCACAGCAGTAGCTAGTTCCGCGGTGAGGATGGCGCGTGCAGGCGTGAGGTTGTGTTGTGAAGGCGAGTGCGTGTGATTTGTGTGAAATTTTTCGCGTCGGCGCACGACTGCGCGCATGCCTGTTGTGTTGATACAGACGGCACGCTGCAGCGGGGTGCGTGGCGCGGTCGCCTCAAGCTGTACGACTGGAAGTGGCACGGAAGTTGCACGACTGGAAGTGGCACGGAAGTTGCACGACTGGAAGTGGCACGGAAGTTGAGACCACCCTGAACGACAGTGGCAAAGAGCACACGACACCGTCTACAGTTGGAAGACGCCGGATGGAGAATGCCTGGCAGTCAGGTGGATGCCGTTGCGACGGTTACAGAATGCATGACACAACGGAATCACACCGGGCCAATGGCTGTCACCACGGGATCAATGGCGTCACCACGGACCCCATTGGCTGTGCTCCGTGTGAATGACACAACTGACCAATTGGGCATTGACACATGCTTCCTGGATTACGCTCTAGAACCCACCTGGCCCCGCTTCTTAACTCCCGTGTCATCCAGGACGTGCCTGTCGCTTTCTCTAATTTACCTCTCTACCTCTAATTTTATCTCTAATTTTACCTCCAATTATCTCCTCACCTCTAATTTACAGGGCCCCCGTAATCCTGCAGTAAATTTCCACGCTTTTAGCGACCCCGCTAATTCCGCAGTAAATTTCCACGCTTCTAGCGATCCCACTCCCAACCCGGAAAAAAGCCATTGCAAAAGAAAAAATTGATCACCTACAGAAAAAATCACATGCCCGATTCCCAAAGCTAACCACAGGACATGGCCAATGTCGCGCCCTATATATCTCCCTGCATCCCCTCCGGAACCAGCGTCCGCATCTTGCATCTCCAGCTGGCGTGCGTCCTCACCAAAAACTTGATCCCCAGCCATTCTCCCCGCGCTTTCACAAACAAGGTCCGCCATCTTTGCTTGTTCATCAACCCGCACTCGGATCTCGTGATCGCCGGCATCGAGGTTCTCGTCTACCTCGCGTCTACCCCGCACCGGCCGTTGCACCAGTACGTCTTCGTCTCCAAATGCGACACCGTGGGCCTAGAACGCGTCTCGCGCGTACGCGTCCTGCTGCTTGTCCGCGGCTTTTTGAGCTTTGTGCTCGGCATCAACGTCGCCTCCTATCACTTGCGTGTGCCCCGGCTGCGATCTGAATCTGTTCCTGTCCATTCGTCAAATCCTACATCGCCATGCGATTCTCACACAGTGAAAATCTTGCAGAACGCGTCGCGTCTCCTCAAAGCTTCGCCCCGCCAGTTCCGCGATTGGAAATACTATCTGCGTGCCCGTCTGCCACGACCCGCGCGCCGCGCCCGCCCGCGTAAATCTCTCGATGTTCCGTCCAAAAATATCTCCCTCTGTTTATTTGCCCGCGCCGCGCCGCAGTACTTGTTCCCCCAGCTGTCGAGCGCCCCGTACAAGCACATCATTTCGGGTGAGCAATTGCTAAAGTGGTGGCTATCCATCTTGGACAAGGTCACCCTGTCCTCCTCCTCCTGGGACTGCAAGCTATTGATTCCGGGCGCAGATGTTGCGGCCACGGGCCGGTACCTTGCCGGGAAACCGAATTGGTCCGTAGGACACGTGTTTGGCTCTTGTCCCCTGGACTTGGCGGTCTCGACCGTTCCCCTCTTTTACGACGACCCCAAGGGCCGCTTCTTGGAACACATCGTGGTCGAAGACCGCTTCCATTCGGTAGACACGGCCCGCTTCTTTTACGAATTGGGCTACCGCCAGGAGTTTCGGACCGGAGATGTCGTAGGCCTCTTGGGCTGTTCTCTCGCTAACGTGCCGGTCCCGCCCGTGCCACCACACTTATTGTCCGCGCCCACCGTATTATTAAAGGACTATAAAAATGTGTTGGATATTTTGCAAGCCACCGATTTCCATTGCGTGCTCAGTGCCGTGAAAACTGTCCGGGAACGGATCCCGCAATGTCTCGCCAAATTCGACTCGTCAAAAACGGCTTTTGCTACTGTCCGGGGGACCGGCTCGGCAAAAGTTGCCCCGCCCAGCCCCGACAACCCTCTGCCCGCGCCCGGAATAAACTCGTTGAATCATCTAGTCAAGCGCAAGCGCAAATCCGTGCCGCCGCCGTAATATTATACCGGCGCCGCCCACGTGATGTATAATGCCGTGCTCCCTCCCCTCCTCCGGGGCCCCAGTAGATAATATTCCCGGTTACGTATTATCCGGACCCTCGGCGATTGTTTGGCAACCCATCCCCAATCTTTCCGGGCATTGTTCTCCCCGCGCAATGTGCAGTCACCCGTGCCACCGCCCGCGCCCTGTAAACAATCCACCGGACTTGGACGCTGCCTCGTACTGGTATTGCTTTTCCTGCAAGGGGCGTTGCGCACAGGGCCCGGCGGGGGAATCTTCGCTGCAGCATGCACCATGTCCGAAACATGGGCCCTCAAAAAATTTCGAAACAATAGTCAACGCCTTGTCTTGTCACATGGTGTGATGTTGTCTTGTTCCAAAAGGGTTCCGCATGAGCACTTTTTTTTGCTTGCTATAAACAGTGACTGGTTCCCGCAAGATTTCCGTCGGGGGTAGGAATTTGACAATGCAAGAGCTTGAAGATTTATCAGTTGGCAGTACTTGCACAGCTCCGCTGGTTTTTCCCACCATAAACAGCTCTCATGAGAGTGACCTTCGCACCCATCACACCCGTCAAGAAACTCTACACACCCATCAGACCCATCACGACCCCCACACCCATCACACCCATCACACCCATCAGGAGACCCCCACCCATCACGACCCCCACACCCATCAAGAGACCCCCCGCAAACCCCCACATGACTGTACAAGCCCAGAGTGCTGCTCCGCGTCCCACGCATACCTGTTTGGCTCGGTCTCGCCTCCGATCAGGCCTCCCTTGCCCTGTCCCACGGCCTCGCGGCGATCTCTTGTCTCGCCCGTACACGACCGGTGTGCCCGTTTGCGGCGCGCCAGTCACGGATTCGCGTTCCCAGATTCTGACCATGTGCTGCACGCCAAAATGTTTGGCGCAAACGAGCCGCTCGACTTTATGGAGCGCCAGCAGGATGCAATCGTTTTGCGCTTGATGCGCACTGTCGAAGAGTTGCGTGAGGAGAACCGTTCACTCCGCAAGTCGAATCCCTTTGGGGTATCGCAAGTGTCGTCGGTGATGCTGTCTAGACGCGGCTCTAGCCACTGTCTGGGCTTGCCGCTGTGCTTGCTGCTTGCCACCAATTTGACGCTGGCGCTGGCGGTGCATGTGCCGCATACCAAACCGCGATCACGGAGCGTGCCGCTATTGCCTCTCGAACGGCCGTTGAGCCGGCTGTATGGCCTGTACCTGGCGCCAGATACCTTGCCCATTTATGAGGAGCTGCTTCGAGGTCCTAGTCTGCCGCTAGTGTTTGAGATTGCGGATCATGCCGCGGACGACGACGAGAAGCTGTCCCGAGTACAGCGGCGCTTACTTGAGGAGAATATGGCATTGCGTCGTGAAATAATGAGGCTTCAGCGTGAGTTGGGCGTGCAGCGGACTGTGTCGTAGCACTGCGATGTATTAGCCCACCACGCAAACGATGTACCCACTGATCTACCACACGCAAATGATGATGTAATAGCTCACACCACCCTGCGATGAAAGTGGAGCCTGTACAGGACCAGTCATGCACGTATAAAAAAGTTGCAACTTTGGGAAGCATAACGCAATTTCGATTTTCGAAGGAAGGAGTAATCGCGATGCGCAGTCGTTCAATTTCTTCGCCCCATTTCTCTGCTCAACAAGTCACGGCGAAACATGAGATTTGGCCTTGCTGTAGCGGTGAGCGCCTCCAAGGTGTGGGGTGCAGCCTTCCAAAGTGCGTACCACGTGTCGGTGTCGGCAGTGACCGATTCGGCGCAGGCGCGAGGCGGGCAGAACGGGTACACCAGCCGACAGCGCAGCGTGTTTGCGCGACCAGATCTGGCGGGCACGTTGCGGGACGGCCCGGCCATTGGAGCGGGCGGCGGGGATGCTGAAGGCGAGACCAGACCCTTTAGCAGTAGGAGTGAGCGCGCCAATCCCCCGCGAGACGTGATTTCGCAGCCCGTGCTGGAGGCACCGCTGCAGGTGTTTTCGTACCAGGCGGCAGGCTTGCCGTTCCCGCAATGGCTAACGGACTTTACCGGGATGACAGAGTGGCCTGGGATGGACCCGCCATACATTCCGCTTGATTTTATTGATTTCGGCAAGATCCCCGACTGGATAAAGCCGTACGAGCAGACGCACTGCGACCCCGCGATGCGGTTCAAGTCGTGTCTGTTTGACTGCTTCAACTGCGCCGCGTTTGACGATGTGTATACGTGCCCCGTGTTGCTGCAGACGTTTGACGACGGCCCGTCGATGGCGACGTTGAGTTTGCTTGCGCGATTGAAGCAGCCGAGCACGTTTTTCGCGTTGGGGATCAACACGGTGCGGTATCCCGAGATCTACCGGGCGACGGTCGCGGACGGGCACGTTATGGGGTCGCACACGTGGAGCCACAAGTTTTTGCCGTCGCTTTCGAACGAGCAGATCATTGCGCAGATCCAGTGGCTGAGCTGGGCGATGAACGCCACGAGCGGGCACTTGGTCAAGTGGTTCCGGCCGCCGTACGGGGGCTTGGACGACCGGGTGCGGTCCATTCTCCGGCAGTTTGGGATGCAGGCGGTGCTCTGGGACTTTGACACGACGGACTGGAAGCTCTTGGTGCCGGGCAACGGAGAGGAGCGGCGGGAGCAGGACATTTTCCGCGACCTTGCAAAGTTCAAGAAGGAGCGGGGCGGGCGCGGGCTTATTTTGGAGCACGACGGAGTCGATCGCACTGTGCGGGTCGGCATCAACATTCACCACGGCATATTGGGGAACGTGCGGCAGATGACGGTGCCAGAGTGTGTAGGCGGGAGGGCGTATATCAAGACGTTCAATTGAAAACAATGGCAAAGTATAGTCGGTAGACATGGGCCGGCATCAGTGTTACACTATGAACGGGCAGAGCGTATATCAAGATGTTCAATCGAAACAACAATAGCAAAGTAAAGTCGTAGACATGGGTCGATCGCGCTAGGCGGGCGGCGTCAGTGTTACACTATGAACGGGCAGAGCGAATATCAAGACGTTCAATTGAGTTGGAAAGTTGGCTAAGCATTGCAATAATAGTATACTCGGTAAGCATGTGTTTACTGAAGGTGGTACGGTTACCAACGCAAAGCGTCATGATGTTGTGGTGTGATACTACAATGTTACTACGCACCGTTGATTCGACAAAGAAGAATAAGCTACAGAAACGCAGAAAATCAAAGAGGTATCGACTGAAGCAGCAGCAGAATATTAAAATAAAAGTAATGAGCGATAGAATCCAATGACCGAGCAAAGACAAACACCGCGGAGATGCGAAAACAAGAGACCGGCTCAGGCGCGGGGAAAACAAGAGACCGGCTTAGTAACAAGAGGCCAGCTCAGTAACAAGAGGCCAGCTCAGGCGCGGGTGGGCACGTGCGCGGCCGCGGTCTTGACGTCGCCCTCGAAGGACTGGGCGGCGTCGGAGGAGCGGCTGCGGGCCCTGCCGGTGATTTCGCAGACATAGTCCAGGGTCTGAGCGCGCAACGGCTGGATGACGGAGGCGTTCAAGCTGTGCAAGGACTTTGCGGCGGTGTTGAAGGAGGCGTTAAAGTTCAGTTTGACGGGATTGAGGCCGGTGTTTTTAGCGGCGTCAATCTCGTGCTGGTACGTCTCCAGGACGGACTGGGTGACGGTGGACAGAGTCTGCCAAAAGACCTGGCGCACGCGGGACAAGAGGGCGTGCAAGAGGGTGACGGTGTACATGGGCTGGGACTCGTCTCTCTCGAGTTTCGGGGGCTTTGTCTTGAAGATGGAGTCGAGCACGGTGTAGGCCAAAAAGTGGTTCACCGGCTGGGCGAAGCGGGAGATGAGGGCCACGACCCTGGCGAGAATGAGGTGGGAGAGCGGGAGGATCTTGGCGTCCAATGTCTGCAGCAAGACGTACTGGTCGAACATGGCGTCGACGCGGGCGGCATTGGCCTTGACGGGCTGGACGCTGAGCACGGTGGAGTCGAGGAGCCGCCACACGGGGAGCACGACGTTGTTGATGGCGTAGCTGACGACGCTGTAGGCGAGCGCGAAGTGGACGGCGGTCGCGACGGACTCGTAGTTGAGGATGTGCGAGGCGCTCTTGGACTGGAACTGGGGAGGTTCGGGCATGCTGGAGCGGGAGAGAATTGATGTGGGGAAGCGGTGCCTTTAAGGAGCCGTGCTAAAGCCGAGACGATTGCTCCCTTATCAGTTGAGGCACGGATGTTTGAGGAGCATGAAACCCCCGTTGTAAAAGGAAATTTACCACACGATTATTTTTTACTCCGGGGGATTTGCATGTGATAGTGCAAGTATATGCAGGTGCTTATCTAGCATCAGCTTATCTAGAAATATCGCATTAGCTTATCTAGCATTAGCTTATCTAGCATCAGCTTTGCATCTACTTTGGAAGGTTTCGGTAGACTTTTTAGTTACACTACTTGTGACCGTGGGACCAATTCCAACTTTTCAAAAGAAAAGACATCACCTGCGGACACCCACTTTGGTACGCACCACACAAGGCGGACCGGCACCTCTTTTTTTGGTTGCCGCGACACCTTGTCACACACACCGAGGCGTCGCGCCTTGTTTTTTCCTCACCCCCTCACCCCTCCCACTTCCCCCTCCCACCACCCCCCCCCCTCTCACTACTCCCCCCTTTCCCCCCCACTACGCTTCTTTCAATAAATAACCAAAATGTGTAACCACCACTCGGTGAGGCCACACCCTCTTTATTAACTGCCTAGTGGGTCATTCACTACCCTGTATCGTAGCCACACCCCTAATGGGCAAGTACTACGCCGTAGTCACCAGTATCGTAGGCACCCCGATAACTAGTACATAGGAACCACCAAAACTCATCACTCCCCTGCTAACATCACTGCGGTGGCACTCTTCTGCATCACTGCTGCTTGCACTCGGGCTGGCTCTGCTTCGCGCCGTCCTCGTCGCTCCCGCCAGACTCGTCCTCGCTTCCCTCCTCGCTTCCCTCTTCCGCGTCGCCCTCCTCCTGCTCCTCGTCGTCAAACTGGTTGGAGTAGTCGAAATCAACGGCGTCCCCCGTGAACCAGTCCACGGCCCGCGGGATCAACCGGTCTTTGATCTCCTCGCCCAAGTGGTAGTCCAACTCCAACCGCTCCTCCAACTCGCCGTCGTCCTCCTCGGCCTCCTCGCCGCCCGCTTCCTCATCCTCCTCATCATCCTCCTCCTTCTTCGGCGGCTTGGGCGGGTCGAAAAAGTTGAAGAAGGACTCCGTCGGCGTCAACTTTTCGATCGTGCGCGTCTGCTTGGTGTTGCGGTTGCGCTGCTTGCGCCGCTCGATCGTCATCGTCACGTTGTTTTCCTTCGAGTGCCAGCTGATCTCGCATCCGTCGGCGTGATCGTACACAAAGTCGCCCGAGTAGCCCAACTCCGCCTGGTAGTGGTACGTCTTGGTCAACGTCTTGTTCGAAAAAAATGGGTTCTCGCGGAACTCAAATATCAACTCGTAGCCCGGCGTCTCCAGGTACTGCATCCGAATGTCGGACAAGTACTCCAACACCTCGGCGTCGCGGTCGGTAATGGTTTCGGAAACGGAGCTCAAGTTCTCCAACGCCGTCAACCAAAAGTTGGGAATGCCGATTTCGCCATCGTCCGCAGTCTCGTCCGCCAACTCCGTCTCCTTCTCCTCAGGGTCGTCGTCCTCGTCGCCACTGTCGTGCTCGGCCAACGCCTCGCCCTCGGCGATCTCCTGTGCGGTGGGCTCCTCGTCCCCGCACACAATCTTCCTTCGGCGCTCGTACAAGGGCTCGAACTTTTTGTAGAAGCGCTTCTCCAACTCCAACAACTCCTTCTGGAACTCGGCCTCGACCCGCAAGTGCTGCTGCTGCACGGCCTTTAGCCCGCTGATGCGCAGCTTGACCTGCTTGGGCAAGCTGTCGATGTAGCCGGTCTGCTGGCCGACCAAGCTGCCGAGCTTGCCCTGGATCATGGATAGCAAGGCGGTCTTGTTCGCGAGCTCGCCAAGGCCGCTCCCGTCCTCGCCCTCCTCGTTGATGGTCAGCACGGTGGGCGGCTTCGAGCGCAAGTAGGAGTTCGTGACCAGCGAGGGGGTGTTCTGCGGGGTCGGGGCCTTGGCCATGTCGCCGTTCTTGCTTCTAATGGGTTCCGACATGTTGTGGATCACAGAAGAAAACACACTTTTTTTTAAACTGATCAATTTGTGAGAGATGGGATTTTTTTCTCGCCTATACGGGTAAACATCCCATCTTCACCGGTGTGCTTATGTAATAAACGCGTACCCCGCTTGGCGTCGCTACGTATGCCACTACCTGCTTATCAGGTAGGAACTACCAAGTAACCCTACCAATTAAGACTAACCAGTAGCCCCTACCACGTAACCTACCAATATTAACTAGTAGCCCCTATCAAGTAAGACTTAACCCGTACCCTAATCTACTTCGTCCACAAAACTGGAGTCAGAGTCCAATTCGCCCTCCCCATAGTCCAAGAACTTGTCGATTTCCTGCATCCGCAGGCTCCATTTCTCGGCCTGCGCCAACTGCGCAGAGATCTCCGCAATCTCAGAGTCAATGCACATGAGGTTTTCCGGCGTGGTCAAGTCCTCGAGCCTCCACTCGCTCTCGCTGCTCACTTTTAGCACCGCGTGGTGGTACTTCATCAAGAGCGGCCGGTGCGAAAGCGTCAAAAACGTTATCCGCTTCTGCTGTAGCAACTCAAACAAGTAGTCCTCAATGTCGGTCGACATGGCGTTCGTGCTCTCGTCCAACACCACAATCTTGGGCCGGTGGAAAAGGACCCGCGCAAGACTCACCCGCTGCTTCTCGCCCCCGCTCAACACGTCCCGCCAGTCCTTTTGCGACCCGAGCCCGCCTTCGCGCTGCGCCAAGTACTCCAACTTGACCTGCTCGAGGATCTGGTACAACGCCGTGTCGTCCTGCCCCATCAAGAGCATGTTCTCGTGCCGACACGGGTAAATCAACTGGTCGCGAAGCGTGCCCACCGAAAAGTACGTCTTTTGCGGCAAGTAGAACACGTCGCGGTCGTCTGGTTTCAGAAGGAGGCCGCGGTACAAGGGCCAGAGACCCGCCATGATCCGCGCGATAGACGTCTTCCCGCATCCGTTGGCGCCCAACACGAGTATGTTGCATCCCACCTGCACCAGGAAACTCAAGTCGGATATGAGCGGACTCCCCTCGGACCCAATGGTCCCGGGAACGATTATCGGCACGTGCTCGAGCCGTATCCCGCTCGCATAGTTGCTCTGCACCGTTCCCTTCAAGTCAGCGAACCCCAATTTCGAGTAGTAGTCGAACCGCGGAGAGTGGCAAATGTGGAGGCTGGTGAGGAGCGAAAACACTCGGTCCGTATAGCCCGTGAGCTTGCTGATATCCTTGATGGAGTACATGAGCCGGCTTCCTGCGTCCGCGAGCGCCAACATTAGTCGCTTGTTGGTGATGAATTGCCGCATGATCTGGCTCTTGTCCTTGTGCGAATGCACGTGTTCTGTTGGCTTGCTGCTGCCAAGTTCCGTACTGTGGTGCACGTCCTCGCGATGCGGCAACAACTCGTCTAGAAACACTGGAAGCCCCGCAAAGATATAGCCCCACGCTGACCACGTATACTTGAGCACATAATCCTCCAATATCGAGTACCTAAAGGTGACATTGATCTCTCTTTTCAAAATTTTCATCAAGTCTTCAAACTTTTCACTGAGCTTTGACTTTTCGATCCGTGATCCCTTGCAAAAGGCGATTTCCTCGCAATTGGTCACCAAGTTTGAGTGTTCATTGAAATACTGGCCTTCCAAGTGCGTGCGCTTGGCCGATAGCTTCCCAAAGGGCGGCGTCGCCCGCTTCATTACGGCGGCCGTCAAAAAGTAGTTGGCAAAGATGCCTACGATCGCGCCCGTCCCGAGGGTGTCCCTCAAGTACACCGAAAAAAGGATCAAATCAATCAAGGGCTTGCCCATGCTGGAGAAGAGGCCGCAAAAGGACTCGCAAAACACGGCAACGTCATTGGTGATGTACTGATCGATATTTTCAATTTCTCGCGGACCGAGGGTGATTTTATAGTATGCCATTACTCTGTCGAGGTACATATCGTGGATGTACCGGGTCAAGTTGGTCCTGAACCCGAGAGAGAGCCGGTTGGTCAAGTACTTTATCGCGGCGTTGGTGTACGACGCCGGAAACGCAATAAGGAGCCAGTAGATGAGGTCGCGGGCAAACTTTTTCCCGTTGCCGTTGATGAGGTTCTTGACGATCTGGCCGTCTAACTTGGCCACAACCAACGAAAGCCAAGTGCGGAGAATGAGGAAAAAGCATTGCGAAAGAAGCAAGGACGCATTTTTGCACCTGATACGCGGCAACAAGATCTGCCAAATGATCGAGAGCTGCGACAAGAACTTGGAGCTGTAGAGGTTGTTGCTGGCCAAGCGGCTGCGACGCTGGTGGGATAGGAAGCTTTTGTAGAGGTACTTGTCCGCGGCGTACCTGTCCAAGTCGGGCTTGCGTATGGTGACCCTGCAGAGCCCCTGGGAGTGGCGCGGCACCATGATCTCACGCAGCCCGTCATCCAAGACGTGAGACGACGCTCTCAGAATGAGGGGCGGGCGGGGGCTGCTTTTAAAGACCAGGCGCTCTCTCCAGCGGGTAAGAATGTTTCTCGCGGTCAAGTAGAGGCCGATGCCCGCCGTGGAGGCGATAGTGCTCAAAAAGAGAATGACAGGGCGCGAGTGGTAGTTGATTTTGACATTTTCCAAGCGCAAGGTCTCGACTAATAGGAAAAGTAGTGAGCGGATATCGTGTTTCCGGGATAGCGCGTGGACGCGAGATAACGGAAGCATTGGGGAGGCGCGGGAGAGTACGAGAATAGTTCAGGGCGCAGCTGGGAATGG
>JAKTSS010000250.1:0-18809 GCA_030580355.1 Debaryomycetaceae sp. yHKB357 | reverse complement strand
ACGTCTGTTGGGAAAGTAATGATTTGGTGTCCTTCACACTGAATGCAGAACGGACGACGGCGGATATAGCATGAACATTGTCCGCAAAAGAATAAGAGTACTGCGAAGAGACCAATCATCGTTTTGAGTAATAGCTTGCGAGGTTTCGACGATGGGAATTAGGCCACATCTTTTTCCAACTGCAACTTTTAGGCTTCTTTATTGTCTTACTTGTTCACTTGTGTGTGGTGATTGTTCTTAATAACAATGCGGGTAAGGATAAATTGTAAATTCAACTAGGAACAGCTCAGCCAGGGCGTACGGTACACCCCAGATCAGATCAAGAAGGGCTGTGTAAATCGAGTGTTACACCACAAGGGGCGACGATAAGGGGTGAGTTTGACCGATACAGTCGTCACACAATCTAAGGCTGTGTATATCTCAAATGGTAATGGTGTGACCTCCAGCTTAATTTGGGCTAATTCGTGACACCTGCCGACTTCATATACATTCTTAATACACTATACTAGACTCTAAACCAGCGACAAGTTCAAGTGCGGTCTTTTGATATGCGCAGTGGATAATTGCATTAATCGCCGCGATATGCTTCGCCATGTTTATTGATCGGATTGAATGAAAACCGGAATTTGCTTGATGATTTCGACGATGAGTAAGAAAGAAACCCCTTTGCTTTTGCAGCCTGATGACTGCTGTAAATGTTGGGGAATATGAGCAATAAAACCCTACATTTGCGCTACGCAACTTTGCATACACTTTCGCGGGGTTTATCAGGCCTATATTATGAGAAAGATTACAAGAAATGAAGCCATACACGTTACATCTTCAAGAAGGCATAAAAGCAGGCAGAAAACTGTCGAGGATGTGGTCGCTTGCTGAAGCATCAGGTGGTGCCGTGCCGTCTGCGTTCAAAGTTGCATTGCTTTAGATGGGTTTTGTAGACGTCTCCTATAATCTTGGGGTCATGTGAAACTTTGTAGAGCACCATCTATAATTTTCACAAATTGAGTAGGCGAATCAGCAAGAGCCAAACGACTGAGAGGTCGAGACTTGTACTTACACCGCGTGATGAGGTCCTACTGACCTTTAGATCAAGAAACTTGAACGTCCAGGGATCTACTGCAATATTCTTCTACGACCGGAGTCCAAATTGCGTAATTGCCGCAGTCAAGTTTGAATTAGATTTGGTAAGTTAGATTTCGAAGTTATTGGCTCACATTTGCAGCCACAATGCGGAAAAAAACGGTAACTTTGCAGCCAAGAAATTTTAGCAAGAGATGGTTAGCGGAATTCTCAAAGCACTATTTGTTTGAAGACTGGGTAATTACTCTCAACCCCTCGTCTAGTTTTAAGAGAAGTACCGAGCTACATATTCGTTACCGGATCCATGCAGCTGGAATATATGGTTCAAACAAGGGTATCGCGGACCCCAAATGCATTTCCCACACGGACCCATCCTGGCGGGAAGGCTACTCAGACTTGAAGATTGAGAAACACTGGATGGAGGTTAGTAGTTGGCTATAAAGGGTTTTTGCGCAACTATCCCGATCTACCTCTTAAAACTCGGTACTGTCTAGCACATGCCCAAGGTTTCAACACGAAAGGTATATCTGTAATAAGCTTCGGGTACATTTTATTCATGGAGCGATAATGCTCAAGAAGTCTCGCACTACCGCGATTACTGCCTAAAAATATCTGTAAGGACTTGTATTCTGATCCAGACTGGTCGTGAAAGAACTAGCAGATGTTATTTCACGATCACACTTGGCCATATTCATAAATACCAGGTGTATTGTTTTCTGCTGACTTTAACACTCGAGGATGCGGGGTTCTAGTCGTATTTCCTGTTAATGTTCATTTATCACGAAGGATAATCCGCAAAAGTGAGACTGCCACCGTAATAACTTCGAAATTTAGCAGGAGGTCGATCTCAGGCATGTCCAATGGCTCCTAGCCGAAGTCAGCCCCAAGATTTCTGAAGATATTGGACGATGTAATTAGTCCTGTAGTCTTGACAGCATAATCATCCCAAAGATTGGCGGGCTGAGTTCAAGTGTGACCAAAAGTCGACATGATTTGCAGTTTATGTAACTTTGAAAATGATGAGATAGTATATAATGCTTCTTTAGAGTGCTTCGGCAAATTGTGATCAGTAACTTTGGCACTCGACATTAATGTAACCCTAGGTTCCGCGTGATTATGAGGGTGTCGGAGCACTTACCACTCATATCGGATAACACTTGAATCGCACACTATAGATGGAAGCAGGTTGAGTAATAGTTCTATTCGGGGAGTTTGGAGTACTTTCTTAACAAAGATGCCTGCGACTTTTCCCGTGCTTTTCCAAGCAATTCTTGCCACTGAGCATCGTCCACGCTGGCCCCCACATTCTTGAGGAGCTCCGCTATCAACTGAGTGTAGTTGTGACGACGCATCTCATTTTCACGGGTCCAGAGGGCGCGCTTCTGCATTTGGGCCGCGACCGCATCAGTGTCGCCCTGACGCCGAAACTGCTCTAGCTTATTGTTTGTTACTGCGAGCAAAGAGAATCTCAACTCTTGGGCGGGGTAAAGACTGATACGCAGCTGAACAACGAGGGGCAATTTGGCGTAGAAGTCGGCGGTGCCCTCACAGGGTCCGTGGTCAATGGGCGCCGACTTGAGGCCATCTACTTCATAAATACGCAGATTTTTCGAAATGTAGCCGACATAGTGGAAAATGCCGTCGTCAGCATAGTCTGTGTTTGGGCGTCGATCTTTTTCATCGATGAATTCGAGAGGATTCGGGGCCGAGAAGGAGTTGTGGCCGATACGAATCAGATCGCAATTGCAGATGACCTCACCCACCATATCCGGCAGGAAAGTCAGCAGGAATTCCCGTAGCGACAGGAGCTTAGGACCAATATCCGCATCGCTATTGAATAGGATATTGAGCAAGGCGATGGTAGCACAAGCATTGTGTGTGGTCTGCTGCGCGAAGAAAATGCCCTTTGTGGCATACTGGAGGTCATATTCACCATGCAAAGGGGTTCCTGGGCTCTGGCGGTCCAACGCTCCATATTTGAAAAGGAATATGACGCCATGAACGGGGTCAAGCTCGGCGAGGGAAGCTTGATCAATGGAGTAGAGTTCGTTGATTTCGCAATCATTGACTTGGAGTTTTTCCACCAACTCTGTGAAGACGCCCTATAGAGAGTTAGAGACAGAAGCGCGAGGTATTGTCGGTGAAGGAGTGTCACATACAGCATCCGAGTCGATAGTATTCCATCCGCTATCTGACATTATCGACAAGAAGAGCCTTGTAGGTGGATATATTTGTGTACAGGACCAAAGCCAGTCGTGTCCCGTCACCGTAAATTTCAGGAATCTATCGTGGTCTCTCCGAACGCGTTCAGCACCATGTCTTCCCGAGCAGACTTTGAGGAGCTCGCAGACTTATTTGCTCTGGGACTGGTCCCGGTGACCCCCAATGTCTTGAATACTCAGTCTTCTGCGAAGATCATCGGCGTGTTGCTTATTGGTAAGTACCCGATCGCTGATCTGCATTGACAATACTAACCGTTCAGCCTTTCTCTTCCTTGCGCGAGTTTTCGTGGCAGACCGCAAAACGCAGTCTCCGCTCGTATACTTTGCTAATGCATCTATAGCTTCGATTGCCATCGCCTACTCTGTCGTGATAGTTTCCAACTACGTGGGTGTCTATGTATAGTGTGTACTAAAATTATTCTCGTATTACAAAAGCGCCGAGCCAAGCTGCAAATCCTATTGTATTGAGAGTAGGCAAAAAAAAAGAGGCCACGCCAGCAATCACGGGTCACTGCTACTCCAATGAAGTCGACATTCCTTTCAAGTCTCGTGGCTCTAGTGCTGTATGCCGCTGCCCGTGCCCAGGGAAACGTCTTTGAGGCCGACCCCAACATCTATGAAGTGTCCACTTCTTCTTTTGACCGGGTGGTCCATCAGTCAAACTATACGTCTCTTGTAGTGTTCTACGCCCCCTGGTGTGGCTACTGCCAGCAGCTCAAGCCAACCTTGCAGAAGGTCGCGAAACGCTTGCACGAAAAAGGCCAGTATGCTGCCCGTGTCGTCACCGTCAATTGCGATGAGGACAAGAATAAGCCACTCTGTGGCGAGCACCGCGTCCAGGGCTTCCCCACCCTAATGGTGTTCCGCCCTCCCAAGTATAGCGAGGGCTCCGCACCCAAGTCGAAGGCACGCCACGCGTCTGAGGTCTACAGCGGCGACCGTTCCACAAAGGCAATTGTCGCCAACTTGTTGGGACGCATCAAAAATTACGTGAAGCGTTTCCCAGCATGGAACGATGCCTTGGGAGAGTGGATCGGCAAAGACAGCGACCGTATCGTCTTGGTATCGAGCCTGAGCCAACTCAGTCCCCTTCTCAAGACACTTGCGATCGACTTTCTGGGCAGCGTCAAATTTGCCTTGGCAGTTGTGAAAAATGACAAGGATGCCGGAAAAATCACCGTGAATGGCCAGCAAGTGGCACTCCCGGAAGCCAAGTTGCCCTTGTTGGCATACTACAAGTCTCTGGGCGATGCCGGCGAATTTGTCACCTACGCCGGTCCCACCAAGGATAAGGCCAAGATTTCCAAGTGGATTATGGAGGTCACGGGCAAGACGCCTGCGGAAGGACCCTTGTCGAAACGCGAGCAGAAAATCGCAAAGTACAGAGTAGGCAAGAAGAAGGCACCTAAAAAGGATGAGCTTTAGGGAGGCATGCCGTTTCGAACCGTAGAAAACAGACACCCACCGCGGGTCTACGAGTGGATTAAAATTTCGAATGATAGATTGAATGTTTACAATGTCAAAGCCAAAGTCATGAGGATGCCAAGGAACTTTTTGCGCGGACCTTACGCGGTATAATGATAGTTCAGTCAAACCAGAAGTTGCTTGATCCTTAGGCCTTCCCCATCAAGTCCACCATGCACAATATATCATCAATACTCTCCTTCTCCGGAGCCTTTTCCGGCTCCTCCTTATTCGCGGCCTCGAGCCAGTTTACCACCAGGTTCACTAGTGGCTTTGAGTTGGGAACATAGTGTCCTCCCGGATGCGTCAACACCTCGGAGTTGTCCTTCACAAGCTCGTAGAAAGATAAGAGCCGGTCGCGCCCAATCACGGTATCGAGCTCTCCATACACGTGCAAGAACCGCAAATTGCTGGTTTCACCGGGTTTTGGATACAAGTAGTCCCAGTCTTCGTTACCCAGGCCGGGCTCAGTCTTGACCTTGAATCCAGCGTACAAGATCCAGTTGCGTGGAGGCGGCACCCCGAAAAGCTCCTGGAAGCGATGCGAAATGAACGCGGCGCACCCGGCACCCTGCGAGAACCCCACGACTGCTGCAATCGGCAACTTGCGCTCCTCTTCAGTCTCGGGCACCTGCTTGAGATCGGGGTCTGGAATGATGGAACCATCATCCAAGTACGCCTTTATCGTCTGGATGGCGGGAGCCAAGTTCATCTTGGGATTGCTATAATCGTGCCTCCACCAGCCACGGCACTGCGGCGCCTGCGGGTCAACCTGAGTGGTGATTTGGCCGCCGTACCGCTCGAGCTCGTCGCTCTGAGGCAAGTCGGCCGCGGTAAGGGCAACGGCCCCATTAAGGTATACCGGCAAGTACCCTTCCTTGATCAATCGCTTACGCAAGGCCGAGCTCTTTGAATAAAAGTTCAGCAGAGATTGGGTATAGCCATGTAGGAAGAGGACCTTTGCCTTTGCCACCGCTGGTTTTTTCGACATTGTGAACGCTTGCGGCAACTTTCAGGAGCAAGTGCTTGTGCTATCGGGGTTTTTTTCGGGAGACGATAGCTCAGTTAAGTACGTTTGCAATGCTGAGGCGTGGTCGTGCGTACTGATCACTAAGCGTCATCCGACGCGAACCTTGACCAATTTGGTCGCGCACGCGCACAACGAGGTGAGACCGCTTTCTCTACAAAAAACCCATATTTTGCATTTCACCTGGATTCGCAGCACTGATTTTGAATATATTGTCGGGCTTCGTGACTACTTCCGCGGTTAAGCCTCGAGCAACCTTCTGTGGGCGGGCTGTTGAACATGCAATCAGCATCACGATAAATTTTGTCTAACTTAATGTTACATTTTTTACACATAGCTTTCCAAGTCTAGAATAGATCTGAGAATCTGGATGCGGGACGACTCCAAGTTGTTGCCCGAACCATAATACTCGCAAAAGTCGTCTTTGCGCTTCAATTTATCCAAGTCGTCGTCGCTCTCCACAAAGTGGTAGACGTGTCCGAACCCAAGCCGGTGCGCAGCCTTAACGTTGAGCTCACTATCGTCCACAAAAGACTGATTACGCAAGGACTGCTTGTCGGTATCGTCTATTCCGGTAGAGCGTAAACAATCCACATAATATTTGGTCATGGGCTTGCAAATAATAGGGGAAATGTCGTAGCGGCAGTACGTGAGACCATCGAACATATCGCCGATTCCGAGGAAGGAGATAACTCGAAGCGCGTGGTTGCGATATGCATTCGTCATGAGCCACAAGTAATCATACTTGCCGCTGGCGCGTATTCGTTTTAGCATATCCCTCAAAGGCTGGGCATAGTTGAGGGCCGCTTTGAGGTCGAGCGCATCGTCTACGGCCGCGTTATACTCCAACGCGTCAACGGTATGGTTGCGGACCAATCCCTCGAGAGCCAAACCATACGTCTTGTAGTACGTCAGGTGAAGAATTTCAGCCTCGTGATCGTTTAGGCCCAACTTGTGACTGAAGAACTGGCTAATCTTCACATGCATCATCTCATGAATACAAGTAGACCGCTCGTACAAGCAGTTATCGATATCAAAGTAGAAAACGCGGCGATTAGGACCCGGCGGAAGCGGGCCCGTTCCAAGTGGCAAGGAGACGAGTGTTCCGGGCAATTCCGGAGAGTGGTCGATCTCCGGATTCGTATACGTGATAGGGGTGGTCATGCTGTCTCTATAAGCTGATGTTTTTTTGATCAGGCGACTACTTTTATATGTGTAGAGCGTATGACTGAATGTTGTGGTCGCCCCACGTTGTCGTATATTTTTTCTAGCTTATCGCGGGCGCGTAATTTTTCAGCTTATCGCGCGCACGAGAGAATACAATCCCCGGTTTACCCGCGGCCCCTGAATTGTAATAGGTGGCGTGCGCGCCTAATCATAGAATATATCCGCCAGGATCATAATCCTCACAGCATCAAAGCGATCACGTAGTCGCACTAGCCGGTTGCACGCGAATGTTAGGCATTGCACCGCCTGCTGCCGAAACTGCGCATCCATATCTGTTGCCATCATCCCGGCTTCCTTCAAGGCGGCAAACAATTTACCATGGAGCAGACTTAGAAGATTGACCATTCCCGAGACGTGCGTGACACTTGTCTGGTCGCTGGCCCCACAAAAAGGTTGCAGAAGAACATAGTCAATAATACAAATGCGGTAATAGTCGCGGTAAAACGTGGTATGATCCATGTTTTCAAAGGTGGAGCCTATTGGTTTTAGCCACACCCTCATTACTGATGGCAGTGGTGTCTGTGGTTGGTCCACGATTTTCCCCGCCAAGAAGGAGCAGTTGAGGCTGGATATTTGGGCATGCACTTTGTGGTCTTTATTCGCGCCGAGACTGGCCGCCAAAAACTCCAATACCTGGTATTGTAGTTCATGAGCTTGCCTCTCACAAGACTTGCCGTGAACAGTCGTGTCGATTTGCTCGAGGGTAGACATGAAGAGATGCGTGAAGTTGGGAATATGCTCCAATAGTATAGGAAAGACATGTTTTACAAGCTGTTGAAGACGGGGACACGCGGTTTTGCGCAGACCAAAGTCGCACATGACGCGTATGAAGACCCATATAATATGATCGAGGGAGTACTTGCGGTATGCGAGACAAATGAGGAACACGAGCTCTGTTTGAGCAAGCAAGGTATCAAGATTAGGAACGTGCCGCGGGAGCACCAAAGGCATTTCCGGACTGTAGCAGTTGCCTGACAATAGCGACATGTAGTGGTCGAGATCTTGTGGAGGAACCCTAGACTTGATAGTTGTTGCAGGGCGATTATCAGTGGACGTCGATGCATCCTGTAGCAGAGCAGAATTCGAAATGTGATGTAGCAATACGAAAATCAATTCATCGTAGTGACGAAGATTTTCACTGGTGGCCAAGGCAAAATGCGCTAGACCCACGAGCCACTCATGTGGCGTGTGGATAGAAAGATGATCTAGTAGCGCGAGTGATGCAGGCACTGGAAGTGATTGCCAATCAAGCTTACCCAAGAACGGTATCGGAGTGAAAAAGTAGTATCTCCTGGCAAGGGCCCCGCTATTCTCCTGGCTTACTAGTGTATTGAGAAGGTCAGAGTCCTTCGCGAGCAGGAATTGTCGCGTCGAAGATGCATTTAAATCGTCAACGAGCCTAGACTTGTGGGCCACCAATTCCAAGTATTCTCGCTGGATTTTCTCTTCCTCTTCCTGCAAGCCCTGTCGGATTTCTAGATCTCTTTGATGAAGGCGGTCGTTGCGTTTCGCATCCAGTTGGAAAATGGGAGGTATAATGACGTCAAAGTTATCATCGGGGGGCGGGGGAGCGCGGGTTATTAATGGCTTGGTGGTGGTTTTTTCGCTCGACGAACGAATCAATCGAAGAAGCTCATCGTCATCTTCACCCCAGTCAGAGTCAGAGTCAGAGTCAGACGATATGTTGGCAGACATGACCCGACCCTTGATCCCCGGTAAAGATTATTGTGACCGCGAAGATCCCTTGATAATATGATATATTGGTAGACTGTAGAGAAATTAAAGAGGCACGTGATCATGATCATGCTTGATTATAGGTTGTGGAGATGGTGAAGGTGAATCAATGCGGCCACAGGAGCCCGTACGATCACCACCTATGTAGCAGTTGTAAGCTCTTAATATGAATTCTGTTCGGTGTAAAATCATCAACAAGTATTTGAAGTCAATTGACTTTTTTGTCAATACTAGCGCAGCTACCAGTGATGGCCGGTTTGCTGACTTTTCAACTGCAGCTGACAAATTAAGAGGGCAATAGTTTAAATAGAAGATTATCGCACTTGACCAATCCTTTATCTTCCCACGGAAGGCTCTACTGCGTGTAGGAACTTCTCCCACGTTTAAAATTACTCTTTCTTCAGAGACTTTGGCTTATCTGATAAGGCAGAAATCATATCCTGCATCCAGTTCGGCGTCTATAAATTTCGCGGTATCGGAAAGCGTGGTAACCACTGCGGTAAGAATCCTGATCAATGTCACACACCAAACTCCCGCTTGAACCGCTCTTTGCCAAGATCGACGAGCTCCAGCCTCTTTTCATCGAGAGACTTCGTGCGGCGGTCGAAATCCCCTCCGTCTCGGGAGATGAGTCTCTCCGCCCCGAGGTGGTTCGCATGTCTCGATTTCTTCAGCTGGAACTCTCCACTCTAGGCTTCCACGATATCCAAGTCAGGGAATTGGGCACTCAACCGCCGCCTGTAGAAGATGCTCTGCTCCAGCTTCCTCCCATCGTCCTTGCTCGCTACAATAACGACCCTAGCAAGAAGACTGTGCTAGTGTACGGCCACTATGACGTTCAGCCTGCCCTCAAAGATGATGGCTGGGCGACAGACCCCTTTACGATGCACAACAATGGATCCACTCTTTTCGGTAGAGGAACTTCCGACGACAAGGGTCCAGTTATGGGCTGGCTCAACGTCGTTCAAGCACATCGTGAGTTGGGCTGGGAATTCCCTGTGAACCTCGTCGTGTGCTTCGAGGGTATGGAAGAAAGCGGCCTGCTTGGTCTTGATAAGTTTATTGCGGATGAGGCTGATGGATACTTTAAGGGTGTCGACCAGGTAACCATCTCGGATAACTATTGGCTCGGAACCACCAAGCCTGCTTTAACATACGGTTTACGTGGATGCAACTACTACCGTATCCTGATTCAGGGTCCCGCGGCCGATTTGCATTCGGGTGTCTTTGGTGGAATCGTGGCCGAGCCCATGACTGATTTGGTCAAGGTCATGCTGTCTCTTGTTGACTCCAACGGTAAGATATTGATCCCAGGGATAGATGAGATGGTGGCTCCACTCACGGAAAAGGAGGATAAGTTGTATGACGACATTGCATTTTCTGTGGATGAGCTCAATGCGGCCACGGGTTCGGCTACTGGTCTCCACGCTACCAAGCAGGAAATCTTGAAGCACCGGTGGCGGTACCCTTCTTTGTCGCTCCACGGAATCGAAGGTGCGTTCTCTGGTGGTGGCGCGAAAACAGTCATACCGCTGAAAGTTATTGGGAAATTCCTGATTCGAACAGTTCCGAATATTGATCTGGCAACCCTCGATCAATTGGTGTATGACTATGTCGGGAAACAATTTGCGAAACTTGGCTCCCCCAACAAGATGGTAGTAGAATTGATCCACGATGGCGCGTACTGGGTCACTGATCCTTTTAATGACGCATTCACGGCAGCACTGTGCGCGACTCAAGATGTATGGGGTATGGTCCCGGACTATACGCGTGAAGGGGGTCTGATCCCTATCGCAGTAACGTTCGAAAAAGAGTTACGTACCGGCGTCATGTTATTGCCGATGGGAAGAGGAGATGATGGAGCCCACCTGATCAACGAAAAATTGGACTTGAACAACTATGTGAATGGCTGCAAAACTTTGGCAGGATTCTTGCACTATTACCTGAAAACCAGATAGTTTTAGAAAGTAAAATTATATGATCAGCACTCTCTCATTCTAAAATATGTCTTCTCAACAGAGACATCCTTATATTTAGTATTTCAAAGAAATGAAGTTTTTTTGAACAGGCCACTGACAGGGATTTCAAAAGAACTTGTTTGCAACCAAAATTATGCACTAGGCACAGCGCGCAAAAAAAGGTTCTGACACACAAAACCGGGGTGATGCTAGTGGCTGCAAAAAGTACAAACTTTCCGACATTGATTATTGTAAAAAGACAAAACAATGTAATTAATCGAGTTATTCTAGGAAAATGCACAACAAGAGTTGCGCGGACTAATCAAAAAAGAGGCTATGCTATTGTGTGACGACTGCGTATTATACCCGCGACTGCAAATTTCACAATTGTCTGCGCGTTTGAATAGAAAGTGCATTTGGTGGCACGAAAACACTTCTTTTTGATATATAAAGTCTCTGTGATTTGTTGAAAAGTACTCTCCATTAATCAAGGATCGAAACAAAAACAGGGCGACCGAAGATAAAGAGTTCTGGTACGTTTTGTATCGATTGGCTAACATGGCGCATGAGACGAGACATTTTCCGTTAAAAACGGATCAAGCGGGGCCCCGCATTCAACGACGAAATGCGGAAAAAAGAGGTGCCGGACCCACGATTCATAGTCACCCCTAGATCTCGGAAAGATTCTTACCCATAGGAAATGGGTGCGGGGAAATACCAGCCACAGGCGATATTGATTGTCTCGTGCAATACCACAATATGCGGTTGAACGGATCCGAGTATATGATGCGACGAGCCCCTGCCGCTTGGTCAAATTATCATGCTTGTGTTTATCAAAGTTCTTGCTCTTCTCTTGCTTTATATGGGCCACGTATTCGCCAGGAACGGATGTAGGCAGTGTACGGGGACCCATATTTTAAACTTCAAAGATTACGCTACGCTCGTTCAAGTAGAAGAATACTTGTCTGGAACACTTGGAAAGTGTGCTACTGGCCATCAGTATGAGGTCAACTCATGGACGGCATCTGATTGTTCCGTTACTGACTCCCAATGTTGCAAAAATTGGGACATACTGGTAAGGGTGTGGAGATATTGTGGCAACGGCGGCAGTGTTTTCTTGGACCAGAGCAACGTTTGCGACGGTAATAGATGTACCCTTTACGACAGGCTCGTTTTGACATGCAAACAGAGTGTTGATTGTAGGAGTAAATGTGACTGTAAAGCATGCGGATGCAGGTAGAGTGAATAATCAAAGCAGTCAGATAAATCGGATCAGCATTCGCTGCCGCGACGTGCGCATTGAAACGATTTAAGACTTTTGCTTTGCAAGAGCATCCGGCTTTTTTCTATGCTGTGCGGCCGATGTAACTAGCTTCACAACCGCGTTCCTGCAAAAGTAAGCAGACGACATTGCCACAGCATTTAAAACATGCCACATACCAGGGCGCCCATGCGTTTTTGTCTCCGAATTCAGAAATGGCGGGTCGAGATGTGAGGGCTGGTAGAGAATCCCAAGACTTTGTGTGTCATTAGTTGCAGCAGCCACATGAATAGGAAATCATAATTCTTTTGTCATCTCGTACACGAATACCTTCAAGTCCGCGAAATGTCAGCAAAAGGAGTTGGTCCATTGCGATGTCCTGCTGCAGGCATGCCTATAAGAGGGGCGCGCGCTCGAATTGGTCTCGGGCTAACACGAGCAACGGGTTGGCATCCATGGGCTGATAGACCTCCTTATTGTTATCCTTCCGCAAGCAATGATTAACGTCGGGCTTGACTCTTTAAACCAGCGGATTGTGAGGCGATTCTGTTGTCTATCCATAAAATAAGACGTGATCTTTAATAAATTCAACGCTGATTGTTTCGTGGGGAAACGCCTAATGCCGTCAGGGCTAAATTACGCCGCGTCGTGATTATACGACGGTAAGGTGCTTCACAATTTGTTGTCGCCAACCTTGCTTGTACGCACTTTTTAAGATGAAATCTGTACTTCAACTTTGAGCCGAGTCGCAACAATTGACCGATCCATTTAGATCCTCTGATCAGAATTTATGGCAGGTGTGAACAAGGTTTCTTTTAAAGATTCCAAGACAGAAAAAATAGCTATACTTCGTGGTGCCAAGAAAGTTCATCCATAATAAGAACTTGAGCTCTCTTTGATAGCAAGCTCCGACAATTGGATAGTCTGGGGCAACCGTTCACAGTAGTGACTAGTTTAAGGAAACATGGTTTTTCGTAAATTTGAAACTATTTTGGTTTCTTTGACGTATTCAAATCTGAACTGGGTCCGTCTGAAGTGTCAAAATGGCAGTCCGAGGGGATGTTTTTCATAGCAGCATCGACATCTTGAAAAGATGAAGAGCTTGTGCGTCACACACGCGCATGATGCCTATTGAGCTCACAATCTACCAGAGCGTTTTTGCCAGTTGCCAACTGTTATAGACCGGGGGGGGCTCGACGTTTTGCGAGGCATGTCATTCTGGCAAAACCCCTTCGATTAATCTTAATGATGCCTCAAAATGCGCCTCCGCCCTCTCACCAGAAGACACTTGCACACAGTGAAATTTGTTCAGGCCGAAGACCCATATATTTTCAATAAAAGTTAGTCGCAATGTTTGTCTTTGGGCGATCCAAATACAATGTGACGTGCCCTGTGACGCTGGACTTGGATTCATTGCCAAAGATAAAGGCGTAAGATGCCAAATCCTCGGATACTATCGTATGATTTGAGAAGTGATTCTTCCTCTACCCATGGGATTAAACGTTTTCGCCAGCGTGCTTTGCAAATTAGGGGATGTTTTCATGCACATTGCACAGAACAATAGAACAATCAACGGCAAAAGTGGGAAGAAATAAAGATTCATCGAGCCCTCTTTCCCTCGGCTTATCACGATGCTTGGGCTCTATCAGTTTGCTTTTATTCTCTTTTCACTTCAGGCATGCCTTGTATCGGCGAGAAACGGATGCCGACAGTGCAGGGGAACTCACATTTTGTACTTTCGCGATTTTTCCTCCATTTTTCAAGTCCAGTTGTACTTGGAAGACACGCTTGGTAAATGTGCTACAGGGAACCAGTACGAGATGATATCTTACGAAACCTCTGAGTGCTCGGGCGGAAACTGCAAAATGTGGACTATTGTTCAACGGGCATGGAGATATTGCGGCAATGGAAAAGCCGCTATCAAGGAAAGAGCAGAAGTCTGCGTGAAAAACATATGCGCCCATTTCGATCGACTTTTTATGCAATGCTCCAAGAGCGTGGAGTGCCAGGGGAAATGCAATATGGAAAATTGCTGATACTGTGCCTTACTGGCTTCATCGCAACACGCATTCCATCAACGTGGGAACCGACTACGATGCTCTGGCCGTCTATGAAACGAAAAAGGCATTTCTTTACGACCGGAAGCTCCTTGTTTAAGCCAGATCATATCAATTATTGAATCTATTCAAAGCTTTTCTCATCTGTAGATTTGTATTGACGTCAGCATGATAAGTTCAAAAAATCATGTTAAAATTGTGCAGAAGTAAGTGGCAATCAGTCGAAATTGAGGTTGCGCGCAATCGCCGATAGTCAGTGCCGGCCAAAGCAGCTTATCTGAACTGAGATGTGATAGTGGACAATAAAAACGTCTGAAGGGGCAATCGCCGCCGCAAGACCAGCACCGTGCCACGGCATCTCTTATGTCCGCCGAAGCATTTTTTTGCACCCAAATTTGCGCCTCAAGAATTTCAGAAGACTTATCAGATTTCAAGGGGCAAACTTGGCGGGTATTCAATATCTATTGATGCAGGTTTCTGCCGATATCATAAGGTGCTCATAAATAAGACCCGAGGTTTCTTTTTCACAATCGAGATGAATTTTCAAGGCTATGCAAAATAGGGGCGCAAAATTGCATAATTTTGACGTGAATTGTAACTCCGCTGAGTTAGATATTCACCATTCGTCTTTCTTTACACATTTAGTAACCAAGTGTTTCGTATTCGGCCAGTCCATACTGCCGCAAAATGATTTCATTAAAGTTGAAGTGTGGTCTGATATGAATGTACGAAAGAGATAGAAGAAAAATGAAGTGTCGAAATAACCATTGATACCTCCCGTTTTGCAATATCCCGATATCTTGCTCCGATTAAGCTAAATGCGGCCTGCGCACGCAAATCCTTAGCTACAAAAAGGGAGCAAAAGCACAACTTTGCTGATTCTACATTATCGAGGTTATGTTTTTTATCAGGGCAGCGGTCGCATTTGTACCTATTATGCTTTTAATCACCCATGCGTTGGGCAGAAACGGTTGCAGACAGTGCACAGGCCAGCACATTTTGGAATTCGACTCTTACGTTACAATCGGGGATGTCAGTGACTACTTGCTGGGGACACTTGGAAAGTGCGCCACTGGTGCGCAATACTATCTCAAGCTGTATATGCAGACAGATTGCTCACCCACGGACATTACTGCTTGCAGACATTGGCTTCTCGAGCCGAAAGTTTGGAGATACTGCGGGAATGGCGGGAAAGTCGATATGAATAGATTGGAAAGTTGCGTTGATGGTATTTGCCCCAAGATCGACAGGCTCGTGATGGATTGCAAGCAGAGTGTAGAATGCTTCGAAAAATGTAACTGTCCGCAATGTGGTTGTTAGGCTCACATTCATGTGAGTGATTGTGGTATTTACATAGAAGAATCATAAGTAATCTAGATGTACCTATTCGAAAATTATCACGCTTGATTCGAGGCAGGTTTTAAAATCTTGTTATTAGAGAACCTTTTTTTCAAACGTGGTTGACCACAAACTTGGCTGCAAAATTGCGAACTATATTTTTTAATTCAAAATTCACAAAGGATTGCAGAAAAGGGGTATTTTCACATGCTACTGATGGGATTTGTTTGAGTGATACTGAGTACAGAAAGACAATACGGCTCAACCTATGGCGATATAAAGGGGGTTGAAAATTGCGAGAATTTCAGCATATCTGGGGTTCGAGAGAATGGCTAGGTATACTCGAACTATTGCATATCTTTTGCTCTTTTTGGGCGCCGCTACTGCCCGATATAGTTGCAGACAGTGCGAGGGAACGCATGTCCTAAATTTCGAAACTTATACAACAATCGACACTATCAAAATCTATCTAGCAGGAAGATTAGGAAAATGTGCAACTGGCGGCCAGTATGAGTTGAATGCATGGTCAGCATCGGAGTGCGAAACATTAAATATCACCAACTGCAAAAGCTGGAAGCTCAGCCATCGGGTGTGGAGATACTGTGGAAATGGCGGCAGAGTATTCCTCGTTCAAAAGCTGTGTGTGGGCAATGTTTGCACGCTCAATGATCAGCTTGTTTTGAAATGTACCAAAAGTGTCACCTGCGCTGGTGAGTGTAAATGTAAGGAATGCGGATGCTGAATATAATCTGGAGAAACATTTAAGTCGTTGTGGTACTTTGCGTTAAGCTTAAATTACTTGAATACAGGTGGCTATGATTCGAAAGGATTGTTCGAGGATGACCAGACGCGGAACGTGGGAATGGCGCGACATAAGAGGTGAGAGAGGCCGACTTGATCTCGATTGCATTTTATTTCTGGTGGTAAGCCTAGAATTGCCAAGAGGGCATACCTCTAAGGTTTTGTGCACAACTTGTTGTTCCATGACAATAGAATGTACAAAATTGTTTCAAGCTGCACAGAAGAAGGGGTCTTGTACGTATCCACATCCCAGCACAGTTTCCAAATGTTCCAAGAGCCTGTGACTGTATGGACAGTCAGAATCGCACTTCCAAGTCGTAAGAGGTGTTGGCTCCCGTTCATTCAACCTGAAAGAGGAAGATTTCCAAAAATATATAAGCACCGTTTGACAAATTTAGCTTGGACATGAGAAATTTGCGAGTGCGCAAAGGGCTCGAGAACAGGCGCAAACAGTCTGATATCAATAAACCAGGTATGAAAATAAATTTTTTGGTCTGATAAGAGTGTTAGATCGTTGGATTTGCATCCGAAACCAAGACTTGGTGGCCCAAGAATAATTACAATAGGGGCTGCGAAACTGCCAACAATGTGACCAATTTGATAAGACATCACGATAGAGAATACGTGGGATTATCACCACCGTGAGGATTCATATGGAGGAATAGAAATAGTGAAGAGTCGGTTTACTGAGACGACTCTTATCTCCGAAGATGCGTTGGGGTGTCAAATTTGCGGTCTCTGTGTTTGCCTTCCTTACAGGCGGCACTATTGCTGCAAAAAGCTGCAGACAATGTTCCGGAAATCACATTATAGAATTCAAAGACTATTACAACATTGATGAAGTGAGGACATACTTGACAGGTACTCTTGGAAAGTGCGCTACAGGTCTTGAATACAATTTGCAAGAATGGACTATATCAGAATGCTCCCCATACTTGAGGACTTCATGCAAGCACTGGGAGATCAAGCATTCGATATGGAGATATTGCAGTAATGGCGGACTGGTTACATTGAACCAAGCAAACATTTGTAATGGCAAGACATGCGCGCTGTCTGACAGACTCAGTTTGCAATGCACACAGAGTGTACATTGCGATGGCGAATGCGATGTCAAGGCTTGCGGATAACTTGGAAAATATCATGAGAGTAGAGTGCGTTTGCTAGTGCAGCGGGAAATACCGTATTCAGATGGTAGTCCCCTGAGGGTCAATATAGAGATTCACTTAAAGGCGTAAATTTCGGGATAAACGTTGATGCAATCGAATCTTGATTTTTGCAGGCAATTATCGATCGGAAAGCAAAGAAAGGTTGCGGATGTGATCGCATGCCAAGTTCACAGGAAAGCCACCTTACACCTTATTTCGAATACAGCTAGCCACACCTTACATGAATTTCTTCGTCACTGAGTTTTCAAGTCGCCAAGGGTAAATAGTCACGGTCACAGCGTAGGAATGCGAAACCGAGTACGCACGCCACAGTCAGGTAATATCCTGTTCTTGCGAATCACTCGATGGAACCGGCACCTATTTTTCCTCATTTAGGACAATCGTAACCACCAGAAAAGACATTATTGAAAAAGGTGCATAACTTGACGTGAAAGCTGCCCGTCAGGCAAATTCCCCGAATCACAGCAACGCGTGGAATAAAACAAATATTAACTCAGCCTCAGTGCAGACCGCACTATATGCATGTTACACTTAAACAATGCAGTACCAAACAATGCATAGATAACCGGAACTGACCGGATAAGAAGTGCTGTGCCATGACTCTAATCAGGGTCACAAATTCGGGGGTATCAAGAATGCTCAGGGTTACAGATGAATCCTCAAAATATCGGTATCCTTTGAGGAGAAATATGGAAGTGCTCTGATGTTCGCGTTATGCACAATCACTGCGCTATCGATTAGGTGAAGACCTAGGTCAGAGGCTCCCAGAAAACAGTATACCTTCGACATACAAAGCCGGACTTACGGCTCGCCGAACCTACCTCTGTTGTACAGAAACGGAGAATTGAGAGAGAGGTGAGGAGATGTTACGGCAAAACGCAAAAACAAGTCTCCACCTAGACAGAGCAGTGTGTCGGCGGCGTGATGCATCAATATCGACTGCACTGTATCATATTGTATCAGTCGAGTTTATTACAAAGCGTAATGCAATTGCGATACCTGTGGCTAAAGAAATAATCGAATCGTTCGTCGATGAGCATGTTTTGAGAAACGTCTGTCCAGCTAAAGAGACAGCAGTAGCATGATGTGGCAGATACTAAGCCAGGGAACAGATGCAGTTGGCGGGATTTGCTGTGTAGTACTTGTACTTGACGTTTCTATGCTTAACTCGAACACATGAAAGAAGCTTGATGACGGGTTTGAGTCTGAGTTGGAGCATACGTGTACTAGCATTTATACTGACACCGGGTTAAGCGAGTATCTGTAGCACATCTGAGCTCAGATTGGATGCTCATGGTTTTGTATCGGAAACTCCCATTTCATTCAACACAGAGATCAGAGAATTAGCTACTCAATTCATGAGAGTGGAGCCCTTCCAAGCAGATGCGAAAAGCAGAGGTGACACAGAATAATTCAAACCGTAAGAGGCACATCAATTCAACTTCAAATCACTGCTTGCGTAATTGTCGACCTT
>JAKTSS010000249.1:0-18827 GCA_030580355.1 Debaryomycetaceae sp. yHKB357 | reverse complement strand
GTGAATCAGAGTGGCTGAACGTTGTAGTGAGTGACATTAGCAGTGGTGTGGTGAATCAGAGTGGCTGAACGTTGTAGTGAGTGACATTAGCAGGGGTGGAGTGAATCAGAGTGGCTGAACGCTAGTAGGGAGTGACATTAGCAGTGGGGTAGTGAATCAGAGTGGAACGCTGGTAGTGGGTGAGAGTGGGAGGGGGGTTGGGAGGGGGGGTGGGGGTGGGCCTGGGGGTGAAATTGGGACGGGGCCTGGGAGTGAGGGTGGGGGTGGAAGTGGGACAGGGCCTGTGGGTGTAAGTGGTCCTGGGAGTGAGGGTGTAGATAAGACTGTGGCTGCAAATAAGGCTGAGGGTGTAGAGTTTCCGAAACTGGATACGACAGCGTGTGCGACGGAGAATCCGAAGCTGACGCGTCTGACCACGCGGCCTGGTCCAGGCCGAGGGCGTAGCGCGCCCGGCGGAAGACGTGGCGCGCGCAGGGCACGGTGCCCGGGACCAAGAGGCTTTCGAATGTGAGTTTCGTCAAGTAGCAGGTGCGGTGCGCCTGGCGGAGCAAGTGGGACAAGCGGGCAAGCATGGCGCGCGAGGGCAGGCGCAAGTAGTGCAAGAAGCACTGGGCGACCAGGCGCGGGACGGTGCAGTAGGCGTGCTTGCGGATGCCCAAGGTCGTGGCGGTGGCGACCACGAGCACGTCCGGGTCTGCGTCCTGTAGCGGCGGGATGGACTGGTACGCTACGATGTAACCTGCGCGGCGCTCGCGCGATTCCATGCGGGCCAAGTGGGTGACCGAAAGGAGCTGGTGGGTCTGCGGGTCCACTGCGTTCGCCAAATTCAAGTAGGCGTTCAAGTGGAGGACGAGGTCGCCTTCGACGGTGGGGACGTCGCGAAAGAGGAGGCTGCAGGTGAAGTTTAGTTTGAGCAGGGTCTGCCAGTCAAACAGCATGTGCGGGGCCATGGGGACGTGGCTGTCGGTGGGAGCGAGCGGGAGGACGGCGGGGCACTGGAGCGGGTCGACGAGGGCGCGCTGGCTCGCCTTGATGCGGTGGATCAAGGACGCGAGCGAGTTGGCGGTGAGCGAGAGGTCTGTGAGGGCAAAGGAGGGGCAGTCTGTGGCGGGCCGGGGCAGGTTGACGGTGCGATCGAGGTCGGCGACGAAGGCGTCGCGCACATGAGCGTTATGGGAGTAGTGTTTGCGGAACTTTTTGATAATCTTGTAGAGGGCCATGTTCTGGAGGAGGATGAAGTGGGCGAGGTTCTTGATGAGCGGGGAGAGGCGCAAGGCGTGGAAGAGGATGCCGTCGAGGGTGGCGAGGAGGTGCGGGAGCGGGGGCGCGTGGGAGGCGTGGGCGCGGGCCAAGTCGTCCTTCAAGAGGGAGAGGGCGCGGATGCGGCGGTTGATATGGGCGTGGGTGAGGGCGACGAAGCGGTCGATGCGGGCCACGTTGCGCTTGATGAGGAGGAGGAGGATAGTAGGGGAGGGCGACGAGGAGTCGCAGGTGACGGAGCGGACGAGGGCCTTTGCGGCGGCGTAGTCAAAGTTGTGATCGCGCCATTCCGGGATGGATAGCAGCAGTAGTTTATCGCCGAACTTCATGGTGGGGGGAGAGAGTGGTGGAGTGTAAGTGGGGTGGGTAGTGGTGGAGTGGTGAAGTGTCAGTAGTAGAGTAGTGGTGGGAGTAGTGAGTAGTGGAGGGAGTAGTGAGTAGTGGAGGGAGTAGTGAGTAGTGTGGGTAGCGGGGTGGGGGTGGTATAAGTAGTAGCGAAGAGTAGTAGAGGGAGTAGGGTGGTATAAGTAGTAGTGTGATTAGTGTGAGTAGTGTGGGTAGTGGAGGGAGTAGTGAGTAGTGTGGGTAGTGGAGGGAGTAGTGAGTAGTGTGGGTAGTGGAGGGAGTAGTGAGTAGTGTGGGTAGTAGCGAAGAGAAGAGTAGAGTGATACCCACAGCAAGAATAATAAATATTTTTCGGAGCGGATACAGGAAGCGAGCAGACCCTGATGAGGTGATGAGGTGTTGAGGTGATGGGTGATGGGTGATGGGTGAACAGGTGACGAGGGCCGATGGGTGAAGAGGTGATGAGGGTGAAGAGGTGAACAGGGCCAATGGGTGGAAGCCCGGTGCCGTCGGAGAGATCCCACCGCCGGAGAGATAACAGAGCCACAAACGTCTTTGCGTTGGCGATGGTGCATTGTTGGAACAATAGCCTTGACGGCTTATGTAATATGGGGTCTATGAGGGCGTCTATCCCGGTCACCTTATCTCCATATCCCGGCCCGTATCACTATATCCCAGCCACCTTATCACCTTATCCCGGCCCGTATCTCCATATCCCGGCCACCTCATCTCCATATCCCGGCCACCTTATCACCTTATCCCGGCCACCTTATCACCTTATCCCGGCCACCTTATGCTCGTGTGACTAGGCTGTATCACCTTATCCCGGCCTTATGCTCGTGTGACTAGGGCGTATCACCTTATCCCGGCCCGTATCACCTTATCCCGGCCACCTTATGCTCGTGTGACCAGGCCGTATTTTCACCGCTATCGCCGAGGGCTTATGTAATGATCTACTCGGGGTAATACTGATGACTACCCACGCTACTACTACTCACCTGGTGTGCTACTACCTGGTGCGCGGCTCACCTGCTACGTGACTCTGTTCTCTCCAAGAACAATGTTTTGCTACTTCCTTGTGTCCACCACCAAGCGAGACAAACCAGTCAGTCAGAGTACTTTCCATGTCTGGGCATACCCCTCATGTCTACGCAAACACGATGCATCTCTTCAATTGCACCGTTCCACTATCCATCCACTCCAAAGGGCCCATCAGCTGACGTTCGCATGTACGCTCCCTCGCCTACTATCCCACCCTCCCGCTTCATTCTCTCACGTGGTTACTAGCACCATCACACCACTCTGAAACCCTTCCTTGGAAGTTTATAAGTATACTTCGAGTGCCCCCATCACCGCACTCTCTTCTTTCAATAGACATTACCAGCTACCCACCAACTTTCTCAGAAGAATCATCGCACTCTCCTTTCCATAGATATTACCAGCTACATCACTTACACCAATGAAGTCTGCCGTGGCATACTTGGTAATTGGCATGCTCGCCATGGGCAACGCCCAGAACCCGTGCGTCGAGAGCTGCGTCACACGGCTCATTGCCAACCACTGTCCCGGAAACCGCAACGCCAACTGCATCTGCTTGCAGCGCGCGGCCATCCTCAACTGCGTCACCGCCGAGTGCGATAACTATATCCGCCGGTATGCGTACCAGTACTTGCTCGATTTGTGCGTGACAAATTATCCGTGAGAACTTTACACTACAACCCAGTAGACAGCGCCCAGTAGACACTACAACCCAGCAGACACTACAACCCAGTAGGCACTACAACTCTCTTCGCGTACTCTATCCACATATAGACTCATCCTTATATCAAGGGGCGTACCACTATACAACATATCCTTACATAATCAATCACCGTTGGTCTTTCATTCCATCACCTACCACTGCACCACACCACCACCACCACCATGAACACGCAGGACGACTCGCTATACCCGCTAGCGCTCCTCATGGACGAGCTCAAGCACGACGACGTCGCCAACCGCGTCGCCGCCATGCTGCGCATCCACACCATCGCCATCGCCCTCGGCCCCGCCCGCTCCCTCTCCGAGCTCCTCCCGTTCCTCAACGACGTGGCCCACGACGACGAGGAGGAGGTCTTCGCGGTGCTCGCCCTGAAGCTCGGCGAGTTCATCCCGCTCATCGGCGGCACCGCCAACTGCGAGCCGCTCTTGCAGATCCTCGCCGTGCTCGCGTCCATGGAGGAGCCCATCGTCCGCGACAACGCCGTCGCCAGCCTCAACGCCATCGCCGCCCAGTTGCTGGACGACCAGCTCATGGGCCCCTTCCTCGCCCTCGTCCGCGCCCTTGCCGCGGGCAACTGGTTTGCCAAGAAAATCGCCGCCACCGGCTTGGTCAAGGCCGTGCTTGCCCGCGCCCCGCCCCACGAGTGCTTGCCCCTCTACGCCAAACTCGTCCAGGACGACTACCCCATGGTCCGCCGCGCCGCCGCCACAAACTTGCCCCCCTTGCTCGACATGTTGGCCGCCAAGCGCGACGCCGTCACGCCCCTGGACGCCGACCTCTGCCTCCACATGTTGCACCACTTGGCCCTGGACGACCAGGACTCGGTCAAGTTGCTCAGCGTCAACGTCCTCGTCGCCGCGCTCTCGCTCTTCGGCCCCGCCGGCACCGAGGTCGCCGTGTCCGCAAGCCCGCCCGACTTTTTGGCGATTGGCCTCGCCTTGATGCGCGACGACAGCTGGAGGGTCCGCTACGCCGTCGCCGACAAGTTCGCCCACGTCGCCGAGGCCTTCGCCCTGCTGGAGCAGCTGTTGCACGCGCTCGTAGACCCCCTCGTCGCCTTGATGCAGGACAACGAGGGCGAGGTCAACCGCGCCATCGCCAAGCAGATCCCCGCCGTGTGCGCGCTCCTTGACAACTTTTCCTCGACAAAGCCCGCCATCGTCGAGCGCATATTGCCCGTGGTCGCCCAGTTGAGCACGGACCCGCAGGAGCTGGTGCGCGCCGCGCTCGCCGGCAGCATCACCCACTTGCTGCCCATCTTGCAGCAGCAGGTCACCGTCGACAAGCTCTTGCCCCTCTTTTTGGGGATGCTCAAGGACGACTGCGCCGAGGTGCGCTTGAACATCATCCTGAGCTTGCTGGTGGTCAACGACACCATCGGCATCCAGCAGTTGCTGACGAGCTTGTTGCCCGCCATCTCCGAGTTGGCGCAGGACAACAAGTGGCGCGTGCGCCTCGCCATCATCGAGTACGTGCCGAAATTGGCGACGCAGTTGGGCGACTCCTTCTTCAGCAACGACTTGTTGCTCTTGTGCATGCTGTGGCTCTGGGACCCCGTGTACGCGATCCGCGCCGCCGCCGTCGCCAACTTGCGCGAGCTCACCGCGACTTTTGGGCCCGCGTGGGCGCAGGCGCACATCTTCGCGCGCATCGTGGACGGGGAGGGCGCGCTGCTGGGGAAACCGGAGCCGTCCAATTTCATCACGCGCCTCACCAGCCTCTTTGCCGTGACGCAGTTGGCCCCGGTGGTCGACGCGCACATTATCAACACGCAGATTCTCCCCTTCGTCAAACAGATGGCGGCGGACACGGTGCCGAACATCCGGTTCAACGTGGCGAAGTCGCTCTTGGTGGTGGCGCAGGAGTTGGCGCGGCTCTCGCGCGCGGACCCGCAGGGGCGCGAGCAGGCGTGGCGGCTCGTGTCGGCCGAGATCGTGCCGGTGCTCCAGGACATGCAGCGCGACGACGACGTGGACGTGCGGTACTATAGCAGCGAGAGTCTCGCGGGCATTGAGGCGGTGTTGGCCCACTGAGTGGGTCCGGTCGAGTGTTGACTAGAAAGACATGGAGGCAGCGTTGACGGTGTTTCTACCAAACTAAGAAAAGGTGTATTCTTTGTGTAATGATTACGAATAATGATTAATAGGGCAGTAGAGCTGGAACCTACAAGCGCCTCTACGGTCACTGAGATGGGCTTCTGTGGTGCTTCCGTGAAGCTGAGGAGGTGTATTGTATTATAGTGAAGTGGTATCGTATTATCAAAGTCACTTATTGCTTTATCTTTCCCCACTATCGCTTTATCTATTATCGCTTTACCTTTCTCCACTATCGCTTTATGCAACACAGTTAATAACAAGACAGTCTCTTTATAGAAATACTTACCGCCAGTAGTCACGGCCAGTACTGAACAGCGTCTACAGCACGGCGGGCTCTCCCCTCTTCCTGGCGAGCTTGTCAAAGTCAAAGTCGAAGGACGCGCCGCAGCCACAGGCCGTCGAGGTGTAGGGAGAGTCCACGACCCTGAAGGCACTGCCAATCAACTCGTTGGCGTACTCGATTTTGGAGTCCTGCAAGATCTCGAGCGACGCGCGGTCGAGAATGACGTAGCCCTGCGTGTTGTCCTGCCGCTTGAACACGAGCACATCCCCGTCAGTATCGGCCTGCAACTCGTGCGTCAAGTCGCAGAGGTGGAGATTGTACTGGAAGCCGTGGCAGCCGCCGCTCTCGACGGAGATTCTGAGGGCGGTGTTGGGGTTCGAGTCGGCCGAGGCAATGGCGTCGAGCTTTGCGCTGGCGGAGGCGGTGACGGCCACGCGCAAGTCCGTGGAGCCGTGCACGAGCCTTGTGAGGGCAAAGTCGTTCACGTCTTGCTGCGGCACTGCTGGATCCTGAACCGACTCGGACGGCTGGGGCCTGGGAAATGCAAATGATTGGGGCAGGGGGAAGGAGTGGACTTGTGATGATTGGGCCTGAGATGACTGTGGTTGAGATGCGCTTGATTGAGATGCGCTTGATCGAGATGAGCTTGGTTGAGATGAGCTTGGTTGAGATGAGCTTGATTGAGATGACTGTGGTTGAGATGTTGATGAGTACCGGGCCGATTTTGGTTTTAAAAAGGACAAACAATGTCGACCTGATCTGGCTGATCGTAGTGCACCTCGTCGAAGCGGCACCCCACTATGCCTCCCAGCACTGCAACTCTGCCATACTAATCTGCTAAACATTACATTCGGTACTTGCTGCTATTCTAATGGAATGGAAAAACCCGCTCCGGGGGGTCATGACACTTTTTGCTTAGTCATTAAGCGCCACATGACACATTAGTCATCAAGACCAATTGGTCAGCATCACCCTGTCAACCCATACGCACCGGGACTTTACTTTTCCCATTCCTTCTTCCCAACATCTCTCTCCAGTCTCCTTGCTCAACTTGTTCAGCCAATCAGCCAGCTCGGCAACAAGTCCAAGTACTTGTACTTGCTGGAGTCGCCCTCGATGCCGAACGACATGTGCCGCCAATAGTAGAAGGCGCCGGCCACCGTGGCGTATAGCGTGGCGTACACGAGCCAGTAGCCGGCCTTCTTGGCGAGTCCGGCCGTGGGCCGTCTCCACTGCCGCGTCAACGACTCGATCTCGTAGCAGAACACAATCATGGCAAAGTAGAGCGCGGGCAAGTAGTGGTGCACGTACGTGACGCGCCCCATAATCACAAACGGAAGGTAGTGCAACCCCCAGCCAAACATGGGGTACACGCCGGCCATTTTAAAGAGCTGCCCCTTGGCGGCGTCGCCCGCGGGGAAGTCCACGTACTGCCGCTGCCACCTCACCAAGTAGTACACCGTGAGCAAGGCGAACACCACGACGCCCGCGGTGGACGTCCACGTGGTCGCGGGCGAGCCAATCATGAAATATTTGACCTTTTCCGGGTTCCAGCCGCACATGCGGATGCCGCTGTACAAGGTGGGCCACTCCCACCACTGCGACGCCAAGTTGTCCTGCTTGTCGCTCTCCGGGACCAACGCGTTGTTGGTGGCCATCATGGCCAAGTTGAGCTGCACGAAATCGCGCAAAAAGGTCGTTTTCGGCAACTTGAAGCCCTCGTCGGGTTTCGGCAAGAGGTTGTTTACATTCTCCTCGAGGTTCCACCAGGTGCGCTTGTCCTTCTTGAAGGGGTCCTTCTGGCACACGACCTCGCCCTGGCGCCAGCCCCACGCCGGGAGGTGCGCGCCCGAGACCGCGAGGTAGCAGCCCAACTCGGGCAGGCGCAAGCGGAACGAGGACGTCAAGGGGTGCAATTTCCGGTGGTCCTCGCTCTTGTCCTGCTGGTCCATGATCTCGACGACCCAGTTGTCCTTGGGGTCGCCGATGGTGACGTTGCCGTAGCCCGAGACCTCGAGCATGCTGGAGGTGACGGGCGCGGGCACGTCGTGGGTGTGCAAGTTGCGGCCGGTGTTTGGGTGGATGATGCGCACCGCCATGCCGTCGTAGATGTACTCGATTTCCTGGTTGAACTCGTCGTGCTGGTAGTAGTGGTCCAAGGGGCGCGCGCGCTCAAAGACCCACTCGTTGTTGGAGTCCTTGTGCGAGTAGGTGGTGACCTGCTGCTGCTTGGACCCCTCCGGGTACGTCTGGACGTGCGAGTGCAAGAGGCCGCCGCTCAACCCTTGGTTCTTGAAGGTGACGCGCGAGTGGCGCATGGTGACGTCGCGGGGCAGGCCCTCGACGCCGGAGCCGAGCAAGTTTGCCTGGAAGAGGGACAGCATGGTGGCGTCGCCAGGGCCGCTCTTGTACAAGAGGTCAAAGTGGATCTTGAAGGACATGAGAAAGATCAGGAGCGGGACCATGACGAGGCCGACGATGCGCGCGAGCCAGTGCATGCCGTACACGGTCCAGGACACGGTTTTGTCGCCCAAGAGGGTCCACAAGTCTGCCACGACGTACAAGCCGACCAAGGTGGTGACAAAGAGGCCGACCATCTTGACCAGGCAGGTGCAGCCGAGGAAGACGCCGGTGAGGACGAGCCACTTGCACCACTTGCGGGAAAAGTGTTTTTCGCGGGTGTTGAGGGAGTTGAAGCGGGCCAAGGCGAGGAAGGTGCCGACGGTGAAGAAGAGGAGCATCGAGTCCAACAAGATGAAGCGGCCGAGGGTGACGTACAGCAGCTCCAAGCAGACCATCAAGGTGAAGAGCCAGGTGGAAGGGATGCTGAAGCCCAAGTCCTTGCCGGTGTAGTAGGCCATGGGGACGCACAAAGCGGAGAAGACGGCCTGGAAGAGCCGCATCTTTGTGTAGTCAATGTAGTCGGGGTAGGTCTCGCCCGAGGGGAAGTCCCAGGAGCCGTTGTAGCCCGCGAGGTAGCCGGACAAGCCGACCAACATCTTGCCCAAGGGCGGGTGGACGTCGTGGTAGAACTCGTGGCGCAAGTAGTAGGAGCCGAACTTGCCGAAGTGGGCCTCGTCCCACACGACGCCATTGTTGGCGCCGATGCGGTACATGCGGACAAAGAAGGAGAGGGCGGTGAAGAGGAGGGGCGCGAGGAGCAGCTCTGCGGTTTTCCAGGAGTGGCAGGCGGAGGGGGAGCCGGAATGGGCGGGGGAGGAGCCGGAGTCGGGTTTCTCACGGGAGTCTGCGTCGCGACCAAGGGACGGCGGATCGAGGGTGGCGTCGTCCACCGCGGATTTCCTGTGGCGGAGGGCGTCGGCGCCCGGCTTGGCCACAGCGGAAGTAGACATTGGTTGGATCAGGGGGTTACGAGCAGGGCGGAGGGGGCCTTTAAATAAGAGTTTCGGCGTCGTGGCTTCTTTTTTCACTTGACACGCGTTCGCTTCGCGGCGACTGGTGGGGGTCACGTGGGCGGTGGCTTTTTTAAGAAACATTAAAAAAAATTAAAAAAGAATCTTTTATTAATTTATCGGGGAAATTTAAGAGCCCGATCGGCTTTAGTACCGCCGTAATCTTATATTTCTCTGTTCCTGGCGTCTGGTATTCCGCTTACGTACGCGAGGCGGCTTTAGCTATTGTGCCTCACGCCGTAGAGCGTATAGCCAGTGATAGAGCGCGTGCTCGCCGGGCCGAGGCGTGTACCGCACGCCCTTCCTCAGCACCCGGAACGCGTCCAGCGCGAATCCCGTCATCTCCAACCGGCCCACTGCTAGCCCGGTGGCCCGTGCCACGTACTCCTCGATTCTATCCACCGCACCGTCCACCGTACCACCCTCAACCACCCTCTCAACCACCCCCTCGAAGCACACCATGTCCGCCGCGCCAATCTCCACCCGTATTCTCCCAAGCCGTCCGGTTCCCCCGCCATACTCAACCACCGCGCTTTCCATCCGCTGCCGGCTGCCCATCCGCCGTGCGATCCGCCGCACCTGCGTGTGCCGCGTGTCTCGTATCACCATCGCCTGATTCGGCCCACCACATGTTGTCACATGATGCTTTCGCACCACATCCATCAATTTCGTATCCCCACGACCACTCGCTAGCACCGTCACCGGGAATGCATCCTCGCCTCTCTCCTCGGCCATGCCAGCTATAAATACGAGGCTCTGCGCGATCGCCCCGCCACCATCCCCCTCCACAGACACGTACTGCGCGCAGATCGGTCCGCCCCCCCGCATCTCCGGATCCTCAACCACCACGCTCGCACACGATACCCGTATTCGCGCGCTGATCTCATCAACACTCTGGAGCCTTGCTCTGCCTCGCGTTTGGAACACCGCCCCCATCTCTCTCCGGATTTCCTCAGCAACCGTTTCCCCCTCTGGCTCGCGCTCACTCATCAATAGCCGGTTGGCCTTGTACACTGTGAATTGCCGGTTCTCGATTATCTCTTGTAGCTGGTTCATCTTGCGGTGGCCTGACCGTGTGTCCTTCCACCCCACTTGGCCAAGTTCAACACACGCGGGGGTACACGCATATCGCATTATAATGTTTCGCAGCCGTCTCGATAATGCGATGGCTCCGTGACCTCCCCCCATGTGCCCGACGGACCTCCCCTAATGCTGCCTTCTTGCGAGGCGCTCTTGGATTCACTCCATCTTCTATCTTGTCAATGTCGTTATCGCCATTGACGCGATTTCACAATTTTCGCCCGATCCATATAACACAGGTGAATTTCGCGTGTCGCGCCCCACGCCATCGCATGTCGCACCCCACGCTCGCTCTCTGTCCAGCCCCGCTTCCACATCTATGAACTGCAACTCGCTTCTCTCCCCATCTTTATGCAGTATCTGCTAGGCCGATTCAACCGGCTTGTTTCCCGCAATCCGTGCTCACCTCTCTATTCGCTACAGGGATAGATCTGACAGATTGTGGCGGTGCTCTAGCCACGTACAGCTACGAGTGTCCTGCGAATGGTGCTTGCTCGCCGCGTCTTTCATGAACTACCAATAACTTGTCATTTATTGGTCGGCCGGTAAATCTTTCGGCATGGTCATCCCTGCCTATAAATGCGCTGCCTTTATGTCTATAGTGACCAGTGTTGTGTGCTCTCGAACCTGGTCACGCTCTCCCGTCTCTTGCCCGAGTTTCCCTCCTGTTCCCTACTGCTGCACTGAGTTCCCCGCCTCTGCGCCTGGTCCCCTGTACTTTGCCAATGGCGCGTCCCCGCTGGTCTGGGACTTTTCGTCTTTTGTGCGAGTTTCCCTTCTGTTTTCTCCTGCTCGGCCAATGAAGGATCCTACTCGTGTTTTCCGCCTCTCCTATAATGTGGTGACAGTGGCCGCTGTTGTGTGCTTCTGTTCCCTGATCAAGCTCCCCCGTCTTTTGCCCGATTTTCCCTCCTGTTTTCTCCTGCTCGGCCAATTAAGGATCCTACTCGTGTTTTCCGCCTCTACCCATGGTGTGGTGACAGTGGCCGCTGGTGCGTTCCCGCTCTTTTGATACCTCCCTTTTTTTGTGCGCGAATTCTCCTTCAGGTCGGCGATTGTGGCGTTCTGCTCTTGACGCACTTCTCGCCTCTGTGCGTAGGTTCCTCGCACTGCCCATTAAAGGCCTTCCTCCTTCGGCATGAGGCCTTCGCGTGTCTTCTGTTGGCTCGACTTCGAAAACTGAAATTCCCCCCGCTTGGACCTCGCTTCTCTTGCCGTTTGGCCAATTGCGAAGTCCCGACTTTGAAAATTGAAATTACCCCCTTTGGCCCTGATTTTTTCAGCTTCTGGGCCAATACAAGATTCGTGACTTTGAAATCTGAAATGGCCCCTGCTTGGACCTCGCTTCTCTTGCCGTTTGGCCAATTGCGAAGTCCCTAATTCGAAAATTGAAATCTCCTACCTTTGTGCCTGACTTTCCCATCTTGTGGGCCAATACAAGATTTGCGACTTTGAAGATTGTAATTCTCCCCCTTGGGCCTCACTTCTCCCGATCGTGGGCCAATTGAGGAGCCTCGACTTTGAAAATTGAAATTACCCCCTTTGGCCCTGATTTTTTCAGCTTCTGGGCCAGTACAAGATTTGCGACTTTGAAGATTGGAATTCCCCCCATTGAGCCTCACTTCTCCCGATCGTGGGCCAATTGAGGAGCCTCGACTTTGAAAACTGAAATCTCCCACCTTCAGGCCTGGTTTTTTCCGCCTGTGGGGCAATTCAGGAGTCCTGACTCGAAAAATCAAAATGCCGACCTTTGGACTTCACTTCTCCCGATTGTGGGCCAATTAAGGAGCCTCGACTTATGAACTGAAATCTCCAGCCTTCAGGCCTGGTTTCTCCTACTTGCAAATTGAGAAGACCCTTGAAATCTCCCATCTTCGGGCCTGGTTTCTCTCACCATTTGGCCAATCCAGGAGTTCCGACTTGAAAAATGGAATTACCCCCCTTTGGACCTCGTGTCCCTTGCCGTTTAACCAATACAGAACCCCGACTTTGAGATTTGAAAAATTCTACCTTGAGTCTGAGGTCCCGCAGATATGCGGATCTCTTGTGGAGGTTCCCGCCGCTGTGCGTGGGTTCCTGTGTAAGTTAGCCAATTGGGTATTTCGAACTGGCTACCGGGGAACTTCCTCCTTCGGCCTTAGGCCTCCGCGTGTAGGCATAAAGCCTTCTTCCTGTCGGTACGAGCTCTCCTGTTTTCGTACCTGGTTTCTCTTGCCGTTTGGCCAATCCACGAGTCCCGACTTTGCCACTTGAAAATCCTACTTTTGGACCTCACTTCTCCCGCCCAATGGCAATTTGAGGAGTTCCTACTATATTTTTTGAAGTCTACCATCTTTGGGTCTGATTCCTCTTGCATCTCATTTATTGTGCAAATCCAACTCTTGTGGGACGTTCGCATCTATGAATGGGTTTTTCCGCATAATAATAACTTGACTGTCTACTATGACGTGTGGGATTGAGATTAGGATCCGGTTAAATCGAAAGACTGATCATTGAAAACCCTGATTTCGATCTACTTGGGAAACGACCCATTCCTCGGGGCGTGAAGCTAAAGGCATTTGCGCAATGCATTCGAGTCTAGAATACTTTTGCTTTCTAAACAATTTTCGGAACTGAACAATACTCGGAGCTGAACAATACTCGGAACTGAACAGTACTCGGAACTGAACAATACTCGGAACTGAACAATACTCGGAACTGAACAATATGGCGCGAACTCTTTGCAATTTAAAACGGCCGGTGTTCGTTTTCGGCAATGATGAAACTGAAAATAGACCAGCATCTGGATCCAGCTGCCCATATATCCCGTCTCGTCTTGCCCGTGGTGGTAAGCAACCTGTACATGCCCACATATGACCCCTTCGCGAGGTCGACAAGCTGCACATTCAAGCAGGGGACATCTGTCTAAGTACTTTTACTACATCCCTAGTCTTTGCACTGCACAAAACAAAGGACTGTTGAAATGCATTAATCAGAGATGCTCTGTTTGTATTGCTGAATTCAATGGACTCGCGCTTTTACCATTTCCTCACTATGGTGAAATCACAATCCGCCATAAATTCGTCAGTATTTTGTAAGTGATTGCAAACACACGCGATAAACTACAACCGAACAAGAAAACTCCACTGGTTTTGTTACCATCCGGATATGTCAATAATTTCACCTATAACAATCAGCTCTTCAAGATATTGATAGTTCTGTTACCGGAAGTGGGCTTTCCGACACCCAGTTTCGACGATGAAACGCTTCCAATCTTGGTATGCGCTACACCAACTCAATGTGTAGCACATTGGTCGGAGAATCTTCACTGGCAGTACGCGAAACGTTCGGCTCGTAGTGCAAACATTTTGTCGAGCACAGATGATCCACCATTGAAATCACCTTTTCATACTGTCCATCCAACTCATTTTCGAATTCAGTAATTTCCACTGTTTCCAAAATGCGACCATGTACTCTCCCAATAACGTATTGCATGAAGCGATCGGCGTCCAGTCGAGCATCGTACGGGATCGGCTTGTTCGACTGGCTCCACCATTTGACCCACTGAGGCACAAAGACTCTGTTTTCAATCAGGGTTGGGACGAGCAAAGCTTGTGCACCCATATGAAGAAGCCTTGCTGCCCGCGAATCCTCAATGTCCTGTTTGGCCCAAAATACACGATTAACAAGTGCGCGCGTATTGTTTGCGACTCTCTGCAATTCGGCAGCGTTATGGCGCAAGACTTCTGGCGCATCCGAAGTCAAATCCGCAAGCGGATGGGCGATTATTGGGGGAGGAATCGCGAAACGGAAAAAGTCATTGGGATGTATTTCGGAACCTCGAAGTACTGGGTCCTCGTCCGATTGCAATTGCGCCACGGCAAAGGCTTTCAAGAGTAGGAGAAGGAGGAGAGTTTTCATCGCTGGCAATTTGAGTTTGGAAGGGGGCGAGTTGTTTGATACTTATACAGCAACGATTATTGCTATTTAGAAGTGACTGAGCAAAGAAGATCTTACTCGGCCCTAAACCCTAATAGCCACGCGGGTCTTCTGCCACGAAACCTTGTGGACACGCGACCATTTACTTTACTTCGAAACAAATCTTTTGAACGTGTATCACTTTCCTTTCACACGCCGCCTCGATGTGTCATGGCTTTATCGCATTTGCATTTGCACTAGTCAGAGGAAGCATCATGCGAGTCTAGTTTCCTATTCTGACCCCAGTACGTCAAGTCAAGACTATACCTGCATCTATAATAATTACCAGCTGCTGTCTGGAATACTCGCAAAGTGCTGTAACCATACTTGCAAACTACCGTCAGGCAGGATTGCAATCTGCTGTCTGCCAAAGTTGCACCGTGTGCGACCATAATGACAAAGTACTGTCAGGCATGAAACGCGATACTCTCTGATCGTCTACGATGGCTACCGAATGGTGTGCTGCATGACTGTGTCGCATGGATGCGATGAATAAGCTGTACAGGTGACGCAAGTTCAACAAGGCTGGCAGCAACTTGCAAGCATGCATGTCAATAGCTCACAGTTTCAATTCTAGAATTATAGTTTCAAGCCGCGATCCAAGCACGCAAATGTCGGAATCCGGTTTTCCACGGCATGCATTTCGCACTCAAGAGGTCACCCCACTTTCTCCTGCCAAAAATAATGAAAAAATAAGGTCGATTGCAGTGTGCGTCGTGGCCAAGGAATGATTCTGAGCATGCGAAGAGACGGCATAACGCCTGAACTTGAATCGAGCAGGTGATTCTTACTGTGGATAAATCCGACCTTGGCGCTCACATCTGTTGGAGGAAGAGCCAAGGTCCCAGGACTTGTACACGGCTGTCCCTGATGAGAACACTTGTGCGTCTTTCCGGGTTAACCTCATCCCTGTAATTCATTGACCGATGGTCCCATCTCACCGACACCTTAGTCGCGGTTACATGAGCTTCTGCTGCGGCAGGGATAAAATGTCAGTTCTGAATTCTCGTGATAACTCGCCGGCTACCAGCACTTGAGTTTGAGCATTTGCAAGAATCCAAATGAGGCGATCAAATTTCAAGAAGGGCGAAGCAGTGACTATTGCGACATGAGAAAGGAACTGAAAAACAAAATATCACCCGCTTTGAAGTGATGACTTTAACAATCATCTCTATCGCAAATCTATGTATTCGAGTCATCCTCGCGTGGCCGAGTAGGGAGAAGGTACACAGGTGTCCTGGTCTATTTCACACGCGCATGTAAATATCGGTGACCACTTAAAATATACGGAAAGGTACATTGCGTAGCGGTCGCTTGGCCGGGTGAATGCTTTCACAGGCTTGCCCTGTAGTTAGCAGTGGTCTCCAGCCAACACTAGGGCGAAGGCGGACAATGCATTAAACATGACGTTTCACAACTATGCCCGCGCACTACAAAAGGTGAAAAACTTAAAACATCAAATCAATTGAGTTACATATATTATTGACTATAAACGCTAGCGTGTTTAAGCCTTGGCAATGTGCTCCAACAAGTCAACGACTCTGGTGGAGTAACCGTACTCGTTGTCGTACCAAGAGATCAACTTGACAAAGGTGGGGGACAACAAGATACCGGCCTTCTGGTCAAAGACCGAAGAGTAGGAGGAGGACAAAAAGTCGGTGGAGACAACGGCCTCCTCGGTGTAGCCCAAAACGCCCTTGAGAGGACCGTCGGCAGCAGCCTTGACGGCGGCGGAGATCTCCTCGTAGGTGGTGGGGTTCTTGAGTCTGACGGTCAAGTCAACGACGGAAACGTCGACGGTGGGCACTCTCAAGGCCATACCGGTCAACTTACCGTTAAGCTCGGGGATGACCTTACCGACGGCCTTGGCGGCACCGGTGGAGGAGGGGATAATGTTGCCAGAGGCGGTACGGCCACCTCTCCAGTCCTTGTGCGAGGGACCGTCAACGGTCTTCTGGGTGGCGGTCATGGAGTGGACGGTGGTCATCAAACCCTCCTCAATGCCGAACTTGTCGTTAATGACCTTGGCGAGAGGAGCCAAGCAGTTGGTGGTGCAAGAAGCGTTGGAGACGATCTTGAGGTCCGAGGTGTAAGACTTCTCGTTGACACCGACGACGAACATGGGGGCGTCAGCCGAGGGGGCGGTGATGAGGACCTTCTTGGCACCACCGTCAATGTGCTTCTGGGCACCGGCGGTGGTGGTGAAGACACCGGTGGACTCAATGACGTAGTCAACACCGGCCTTACCCCAGGGGATGGCGGCAGGGTCCTTCTCGCCAAAGACCTGGATCTTCTTGCCGTCAATGATGAGGTTGTCGCCCTCGAAGGAGACTTTGCCGGGGAATCTGCCGTGGGTAGAGTCGTAGTTGAACATGTAGGCGGCGTAGTCGGCAGCAATGAAGGGGTCATTGATGGCGACGACGTTGATGTCCTTGCGGGAGAGAGCGATTCTCAAGACCAAGCGGCCAATGCGACCGAAACCGTTAATACCAATTGAAATAGCCATGTTTTGTAAAGTTTATATGGACAATTGCAATAGGTGGAACGGGGATGTCTTGGGGCTTTTATACCCCAGTGGTCGGCGATATTTGCATCCTGCACAGTAGTCGAGTCGACGTTGTCCGGGCCAACATTCGGGTCATTTCGCTCCGTTGGGCAGTCCCCACCTTGGTGGCGCGTCCAGAGTCGTCCGAGTTATATGCAGGGTAGTCTTGAAGGAAAAAAGAATGTTCCAGAAGTCAAAGCACCTTTAGAAGTACAATTCAAGTATAATAACTGATCGCCCCACGCTCCCGACAAAAGCAACGTTACAAGACATGACCGACTAGGGTCATTCCGCCGGCATCATTGACTAACTACTGCTCCCGCTTTGTCTCAGACCGTGACTGACTAATCTCCGCCTACTACCGTTCTCGCAGGCTTGTCTCCCGACGCCTTATCCGCCTCCATCATGATCCGGCTGCACGTGCGATTAACGATGTGGGGGATCTCGATTCCGTTTACTGGCAATGCCTCGTACACCTCTTACTCATCCATTGCCTGTCTCGCTCGCAATGCGCTTCTTGATTTTGCTCCTGCGTTCTAGTCTACTTGTCGCTCTTTGCAGATATAAATCTCTTGGACATAGCCAATCATCTCACTCCCATCACTGCTGGTGCGTATCAGTTTATTAAAGCTGTACGTCTCGCAGTTTAACCCCACATCTCACTCGCCGGTATGCTTGCGCGGCCTTGACTTGACTCTTCAATAGATGATACACACCTGCAGATAAACACACTTTCGGCTAATTGTGTAGAGTTGGGCGTGTGGCGCAGTTGGTAGCGCGTATGCTTAGCATGCATAAGGTCTCGGGTTCGAATCCTGACTCGTCCATTTCTTTTTGGAAATTTGTCAAAAACCATAAACCATTCACGGAACAGTGTGGTTGTGGTGGGCCACTCAAGATCAAATGCTACTCTTTTTGCAATTCATTTCTTTGGAACTGTCATAGCCCTGAATCTCCCTCTACCTCGATGTATGAATGCAGTGCTGTGCCACCCGTCTGCAACATGATATACCTCCTGAAGTGCCCTTTTGCTGTCGTCTCTTGGGCCCCCTGTGGGAACATGTGATGCATGTAAACCCAAGAGCAACTGCGTGATTCCTATCCTCGTTCAACGCCTCCAACCGATGAAATTCATCCTTTTGTTTCTTTCCTTGAAAAGAGTTGCCCCGACCATTCATGTTGACATGAGGTCCATGGCGCCGGTTACACCTCAACACATTGTTGATAAACAGATTGGAAAAAGAAAACTCCGATACCGGGAGTCGAACCCGGGTTTGCTCGGTGAAAGCGAACCGTGCTAGCCGTTACACTATATCGGAGATTTTTGAAATTTAGCGGTATTGAGGTCGTTATAGACTATCCGACTTCTTGAGACGGCCGTTTCACCGCTCACACACTTAATTATGAAGTTACATGCTCAAGTAGTCTTATGATGTTATATTCCTTAGTGCTTTGTGATATCCTATGTTCTGATAAGTAATTGGAACTCCAAAGTGTGTTGTCTATCTTCGCCATTGCTCAATCTCTACCGATCACGCAAAATATTCGAGCATCGATTTATTCCAGTTCAATTAAGCATTAGCTTTATTATGATTCTGAAGGGCATTTAACCATTCCAGCCGATGCGCTTATTGCGCTCCCCGTGGTTTCAGAAAAAGAATTGCTGGTCCCCCCTATATTTTTAAATTTGGCCAAACTATAACATGATAATCATTTAAACATCTTCACTTGAGACGTGAGCTACTCACTCATCACAAGTATTTAGTGTATGAACGTAATAGTAGATATTTATTGTAGGATCCTCGACACCCTCATCTTTTTAGAAACACCTCGCCCATTTCAACTTTTATTCTTTTAAACCTTAAAATGTATCATCTGATTAAACTTCTTTCGAATCTTAATTTGAAGCAACATGCTGCTCCTTACATTTTTATCACTTTTCACCTTGAAAGTCTTTTTACCTTGATAGTGCTACTTTATCGGCGTGAGAATGCTTAAAGAGCAGGATTTAACCTTCACACGGAATGCGCCTAGAGGGGCTTACCGGTGAAAAATCCGTGCCGCAATCCATCACCTACATAGCGCA
>JAKTSS010000248.1:7288-18968 GCA_030580355.1 Debaryomycetaceae sp. yHKB357 | reverse complement strand
GATGTGACCGCGGTGACCGGGGTGCAACACCATGCAATGGCAGCGGCCACTCTGGCGGCAATCGCATCGATTGGCCGACAAACGGACCAGTTTATAAAATAAACAAGTTGACAGATCAACCATGCCCACACAGTAAGAAGGTGCGCGACAAAAAATGACAAAGGGTACTTCCGGGGGGTCGACAGGGTGGGTGAGGGCGCAAAGGCAGCCGCAAGGGCCGAGGTATGCTCGACTAAACGGTCGAAATCTTCCACGCGGACCCATGGGTGGGCGACGGGGTGTACCTCCGGGAAAAAGAACCTGAAGGCCCGGCGCGGGAGGCGGGAAAAATAATTCCAAAGGCGGCGCAAAAGTGCGAACCCTGCATAAGCCACAATAAACTGATCGAGGACGGCGGTGAGCGCGCGGAAAAGCCAGGAGCAGAAAAGCCAGGAGAGTGCCTGATGCGAGAACGAGGTGGGGGAGAGTATGCCAAAGCGGATAGGAATCCAGAGTAAGGTTCGGAAGAACCAGTTGGTAAAGCCATACGTGGCATAAACCCGGCGATACGCCCCAATGAAGTCGGCATCAGGGGAATGGTAGAGAGCCTCAGGACTGTCGAATTCGTACGGGAGGTACGACGTGGTGACATTGAGAGCAATGAGCAAGCGGGGAAGAAGATGAAAGGAAGCGCAATAAAATGAGTCGTAGGCCCAAGTGCTCATAAGCACGAGACCACCGCTGACGGAGGCAGCGACGGTGAACATCGTGCGGAGGGCAAAGGGCGCCGCGGGCCGGTTGTTGTGTACGACCTCCATGTTAGGTACCGCAACGCGGTAGACGTCAGTTATAGGTTACCAATTGATATCTAAACAAGCTAAGGAACGTAAATACTAGTGACGTGGCGTCCAAGTATATTGGAGGCCAGGTCACGTGACCGCAAGGACAGCCTTACGTAAGAGACTAACCCCCAAGGTCCTCACAGCTATAAGCGTATAATCTTATGAAGTGTGACATGTTTCGAAGAACGAATGTAGAACTGATGTGCTCTGATGGCGTGTAAACTGAGTTGATCGGGATGATCCTCAAGATGTATTAGAAAAATTGAATCAAAAGTGCAAGATGTCTAGTTTCTGTTCAAGACCATCACTACAACTATTGTTGGTCAGGGCATGAATTTGGGAATCGAAACTCGCCAGCGTTAAGATTATTGCAGTAGCCCACTGAGGTAATGGCGAAGCGATTATATCGCAGTATGATTCCAAATTGATTGCACAATCCCTGTATAGTTAACATTATGCACCCCTTTTGCGAATTTCGGGATGATCGAGACTTTGAATGCCAACACCTGAATTTTGGTTAGAATCATCCAGCTACGAGCGATTTTTTCGATTTAGAGAGTGCTACAGATTTATTTCTCCGCCATGAGCCCAAATAGATCCTCACTCCCATCTGAAGCAACGCAGGTGTAATCTCAAGGTAAATTTAGTAGATGAGGAGGGGGCGCGGAGCCCTCGTTAAGGCGTTACATTCGTGGCTTGTCGACACCAGTGTGGCGCAAACCTCAACTTTCGGTAACCGTTTAGCTGGTCTTTATTACAACTTTGCAATAGTGCTCTGTTGCATGTTAAGTCACGGATTACAGCTATTTAGTAGAACTGCAACACCACAAAAATGCCGAACCATGCTATGATTCGACGACATAAATAACAAGAGATATGATCGAACAACTCCGCCAGCTCCACTACGTCGCAACCCTAAATATCAGTGAAACCGCCTCAAGTACAAGCGGTGTGAGTCATTTGCTGAACTTCGACCAAAGCTTCAAGTCAAATATCTCAATATCAAGGCTTTGTCGATCTAATTCTCAAGTGAGGACACACAACTGCGCCGTGACAGGCTTTTACATGAATTTGGCGTAAAAGTGTTGCATGATCAGTTTCAAACCCAAGCAGTCCAGATCCTTGGATACACGAGAGTCTGGGGTAATCCAGATCATAATGTGGTCCAGGACCTGCTTGTACTCGCGTAGCAACTCCAAGCGGAATCCTTGATCCAAGTCAAAATAATGTGTGACATCACAGTCGGCCTCCAGAAAAAATTCGCATTTGCTAAACCGCCGAGCGAGAAGTTGCCACGCCATCAAAAACGCCTTCGCCATCTCCTTGTTCTCCTCATCTTGAAAGAAGTGCGGGTGGTTAATATGGTCGAGGACGGACCCAAGAGTCGTCTTGTAAAAATTCCACTCGTTGGCCGTCATCATCCGCGCTTCAAACCTGCGAACAACTGCAAGAAGCAATACAGCTAAGGGATAGTTTGGAAACAACTGCTCCACAGTCCAGTCGTAATCGTCCAATTTGAAATAGTCCCTGAAATTGGTGAGGGTGCGTATGGCTAGAGGCACCAAGTCGTTTTCATCACCTTCAACCTGAAGATCAGTGGCGTTGGCGGGGACTTTGAAGCAAGGCGGTGTTGTCTCCGCAAAGATCAAGCCACAACGTGTGCCACTGACTTCTACTGCAGTCAGGCTAGTATGCCCTACATGAGGGTTGGTGACAGCGTCAACGGGTGACGTGCTAGGGTATTCTCTCGGTAAGCTCTCAAGCTGATACCAAAGCCAAAATGGGTCGACATAAATCTGATAGAAATGTCGAACATACTTGATAAGCTTCAAATCTACCTTCAGTGTTGGTGGATTCTCACTCACCTTTTCCAACTTCTCGAGCACCCCTTCATGATATTCCTGGAAATCTAAGCGATCGGAAGTGAGAGCTTCGTACCTTTCATCATCATCGAACAATAAAGAACGCGTCAGGGCGTTGGCCAGCGAAAGGAAACTATGGACCGCCATGATAAAATCGTGCCTCACATTAGCCGCCAAATAACTGAAATTGATGACGTTTTGCCCCTCCCGCAATGTGCTTTCATTGGGGATTCTTACCCGCAGGACACCACATTGGATTCCTTCTGGGAGATAGCGTCGCTGGGCAATCGAAACATCCAAAGCAAGCAATTCAGCCCACAAACCACGGCAGAGCAAGAGACAATAATCACTGCGACTAATTCCGCTGGTCTTAGGGAGAATAACCTCTTTGAGGTTCAAAAGCTCTGCAAGATCCATGATTTGGAAATAACAATTCGTGTCGACACCAGGAGCAGTCCTTTCAATCACAACCCTACCGAGAAGCAAGCTTATTCTTTGGGCACTGGATTCAAATGTCCCAAATTGTTCAAGTTTGTCAAAAGCAGCAACGTATCGCGCCACGAGTCTTGCTGAAGTGTTTGCGTTGTGCGCCCCAAACTTTGCTCTCGTTGCCGCGGCCATGACTGGGAAATAAATCGCGTAGAAGCGAAGAATCTTCAAGAGGTTGGCGGCCAGGAATTCCATATCTCTCTCACCCTTTGCGAACAAATAGGCGCGGAGTGGCTCAAGCTGTGAGACAAACCAATCAAAGGCACCAAAAAGTGTCAAGAAGGGATAGACATCATCAAAGAAAGTTTTGATCAACGCCTGCGATTCCTCCTCCGTTTTGGGTAAGCGTCGTACTAGCGGATCTAACACTTCCTGCGTACTCAATCTGCGACGACGCATCTCTGAACTGGATCCTTCAGATAGGTACGCGGCCTTTGGATTCACTTGATTAAAATCCAAAGGAATAGACCCAATGAACCCATAGTCATAAATAATCGGGCATACTTCTGGAGTGTCGAGATAACTTTCCGTCACCCTAAGGAATTCTCCCGAAACACCTTCAAGTGGCGAGGGTTCACTCTCGAAAGAAACTGCAAGTGATGGGGGTTCACTGTTGGAAAAATCTGTCAGTGGAAACGGCTCACCCTCGGGAGAATCTGTAAGTGGTACGGGTTCACGCTCGGAAGAATCTGAAGAAGGCATAGTAATGGAACAAATTGAGGTGCTGGCTTTGTCAGTATTTATGGGGGCTCCGTGGTACGGACTGTCGTTGAATTTTACGAGAAGATGCACAACTTTGATCGGGACACTTCCTTGTTTATCAGAAAAAGCGTCTTTTGAGTCAGATTCTTGCACGACGCTCTAGGAGGAGCATTTGATCATTTTTGAAAGCGCAATCCAAGGCAACCCAGAGCCGGATCTGATGCGCGCTCGCCATGAAGCTGAAATAGATAGACAAAACGATCGCACAGGGTGGTTGGTGATTGCCAGACCTGGGACGTCAATGGAGGGAACTGCATGTGACTATTCGCGGTGCCAATAATAGCACATAAGAAAAACATAAATGGCAATCGGGATATCTTTCAAGGGGAACACGGCTAATTTTGAATGGGTTTGGAGCCGTCATTGATGCGAATCGTGGTATCTGAAAAAAATCCATGGCCATCGGAATATCTTTCAAGGAGGAAACGGCTAATTTTCCATGGGTTTGGAGCCGTCATTGATGCTTATCGTGGTATCTGATTGGAATATCGAAAAAGTACACGAGTTCAAGACCTACAAGGTTATCACTCTTTGAATTCCTTCCGCCGAACGAGTAGGTCACTGACCGAAAGACTTAAAACCTTCATGAAAGTGTGCATCCCAACGTGCGTATGATTGAAAGCTTTTGTTTGCCTTTTTTTATTTGCCTGCGTATGGCGGTGGTTATGATACCATGATTGGACGATGGAAAGTTCGGAATCCATTGCAAAAGGAATAGGAGGATGATGGGGTGAGTCTGACAACCTCTGCTCTCGTCGATCCTCGACCCAGCAACTCGCCCCAGGGACGGGCGCCATATCTCGGTATCTGGCGACTTGATTTTTTTCTTTTTGAACACATGAACCCAATTTATGGACAAACAGCTAGTCAAATGGGAGATGTACAATTTTCTGAATTTTGCCACCGGTCACGTATACAAGGTTTCAACAAGTGTCTTGTGATGGCTATGTGGGAGCCGTTTACAGTCACGAGATGTTTCAAATGTTATTAATTGCAGGCTCAAACATCCGCACAGATTTTTCCCCGCCAACGCAAATGTTGTAGTTGTCGGTGTCATACTACCGCACGGCTTTTGATCAGCCGCATTTTCATTATGGCGTCACGCGTTCCTACAGTGGGTCTTCGTCTCTTAGGATGCTTGTGAAATTTACAGGTTTTGTTGTCTTCTGACTGCCTCATCGCTAAACTAGGTAATCATGACGTTCCTTGAGAGAAAGCCTATGGGGTGAACCAAAACTAGAGAAATATCTCCCCACGACTATTCATTATGTGAGCTGACCTTCTCATGCACTCGGCATATGAAAAGATGCGTTTTGTCAGCGACTACAATTTTGGAAGAGAAATGCAGATACCATACTCGGACAGAGTTCGTTGTCGCTGGCAATCGAAGATGCTTGACGCTCTCACATGCAAGGCACTTGAATGCTGATAGCGAGTCTCACACTCAATGCTGAACTACGGGCGTTTTATCCGCATCACGCCACGCATATTGCACTGGCGCAGAGCCCGGTATTGGCTTACAAACGACACTAATCATATTGCACAAACGTAGCCCACGGGCAGTACTATCAATCTATTGTCTTATTCAATCAATCAAAAACCTGTTCTTTGTAGGACGCACATTTGGAGAGCATCATTTCAAGATGAAGCATGTCTGCGTTCTATCATCGGTGGCCTAAATTGTGTCTTCCAGATCTTCGCCGCGCTGATCTGCATGTCTCGGAACCAGCGGGGAGATCTCAAAGTTGAAGTTATGTGTTGAACTTCAAAGAGCTTGATACGCCATATCTCCTCAGCTTGCTATCAATTTCAGCTGACTGTGTGCTCTTTTTTTGCTGTTTTATTTCTCCGATGCTCTCTATTGACTCATGCAGAGAGACATGCTATGGCATCGCATTTTGATGTCGGCTCAATTCAAGCTAGATGAATATTGAATAGCTCCAAAACACCGCCTGCACTTTGATCATTCCACTGTCTGATGTTTTGACATGTTTCAGGAGCGTTTGAATATTATTGTATCAATATTTTGCGCTGATCTAAAAACCTCAACTCTGATATTGATATTCTTTATTCATTCAAACTAGCAGGCCTGCCACCGTAGCTCGAAGAATCACTGTCAAAAAATTGGAACCGCGAGAAGCATCTGAGACGGATTGATGCGATCTGAGATTTCAGATACCCCTCTGGCTGTTGATATGCGTTCTGTTTCACAACGCTAAATTCTGCCGCATGCCTGGACATATGGGTGTAGTCTCCAGTATTCGGCCCTTTGCAGAATATGAGATTGTGTAAGAGGAATATTTTGACGGAAAACGCATACTTCAGCTCAAAGGGATCAATTCGAGAATTAGGCTCATTCACAATCGCGAACTTCCGGAGGTTATCATCGTCATGAAAGTACCGGCCAAAAGAATCACCAAACATTGGAAAAAGTGAACATGGATCTTCCACCCGTCCACTGATTCCGAATCATGACGGTTAATCAGCAGATTGTGCCGTGAGCAACAGCGAGTCTGCGTACATCTTGTGTTTTTACATGGCTTGGAGTGCAGAATCGAAGCCATTGGTTAAGTTCAGGGTCGTAATCGGTGAAACAGATACACGACTATAATGTGACGTCCACAGACTTCATCAGCTTCGAATTGATTCGATTCGAATTTTCTCGGACTCTGTTATCGAGCTACTTGATCATACGCCTTCAGCACTGTCAGGTGGTTGCTTCTTCACTCCGTTACAGTCTTCAAACAGGGTCGTGCGATGCGGTAGAGACCAAGATGTTTGCAGGTGGTTGTACAGGCTAACCTGAGAAGTAATGATATCCAATTGGATGATGACAAAACGCGTACAAGTTCGTGAACCGGAGCGATTTTGCCCACTTCATAGATTTCAAGATGTAAATCGGTGCATCTTAGGCTACGGTCGTTCTTAGAATCTCTGCTAGTGCTCACCGAAGATGCCTTTTTCTTGATAGTTGGGTGTTATAGTGTCGCGGAATGAAGTATATGTAGGTGGCACTCAGTCGGTCATCAGGTGTCTGACCTCATGTCAGGAAAGTGGGACTTATCCTAGTGTCGCAAGTCCTCGGTGTCATCATCGGCATGAATGATATCGTCTACGATTTGGAGGCATCTGGGTAGATACCACTTCAAACTTGGTTGTCTGAGCTGACGCACAGCAATGGTTGCTGCGATTCAGTCTCAATCCTCTAGTAGAGACTTGAGATGCTCAACACCAGACACACTTAAAATCGCATTATGCGCCAACCCCCATAAATGCCGGTTAGAGAAGATTTCTTGTATAATGCATCACTGCATGATTCTTGCTCTCTCAATTGCGTAGTGCCACTATTGAAGATAACCTGACTTAAGGCATAATCTTCCTCTAGACCTGGTCAGTAAATTTCCGTACTAGATGAAAAAAATTACTCGAGGGTAGGCGTCGCGGTTCTGATTCGCAAGCCACACGAGTAAATTTCATCATCGACGGGATCGGATATCAACACATACGACCCATGTCTCTAAAACGTCGCCGGCAATCGAGCGGTGAACGTGATCAGCTGTCTCTTCGGCACGGCACACCACACACCCACCTGCCTTCGCCTCCCCACTCTTTCTCTGCCTCAGCTTCCGGGGACATACACATCGGCGTTGGCCCAGGAAATGCTCCAATAGCAGCTTCTTCGGGCCATTATTCAATGGCTGCTATTCCGAGATATAGCCCGATGGGTACTGATTCGGGCTCTTCCCCAATGTCTGGTGCATCAGGGCATAGCACAATAGGCGCTGCATCAGGGCATAGCACCATAGATACTGCGTCGACAGCAGCTCGAACAGCTACAGCTTCAGGATCTGCTCCAATCGCTTCTGAGTCTACTTCACTGACTGCTACTTTAGAGGCTGATTCAAGGGGCGCTACAATAGGACATAAAGTAATTGCTGCTGTTTCAGAATATTACTCAACAGCTCCTACCTCAAAACTTGAGTCTAAGGCTGCTGCTTTAGGATTCGAGGTGATGGCAATAGTTCTTGAATCTGATGCACTAGCTGCGTCTTCGGGACATCTACCGATCGCTGCTACACTGCCATTGAGCTTATGGGCTGTCGCTATAGGGAATCGGGCAATAGCAGCCGCATCAGAGTTCTATTCCATGGCTGCTGCTCTAACACTTAATTCGAAGGCTGCTTTTCTAAGGCTTAATTCAATGGCCGCTGCTTTAGGATGTAAGGTAGTGGCTGCTGCTCTTGATTCAAACACAATTGCCGTAGCCTCGGATCTGAATTCGTGGGCTGCTACCTTGGGATACAAGGCAATGGCCGCTGCCCCAGAGTTTTATTCACTGACCACCCCCTCGGAATTCAATGCCAATCCCAGACTTCGGCTCAGAGCTACCACTCTAGGGTTTGAGGTTATGGCTGCTGCTTTGGAATCTAATATACCGGCCTCTGATTCACAACAGGTTTCGTGGGTTGCTGCCTTGGGGTATAGAGTAATGGCCGCTGCTCCAGAATTCAACTCGATGTCTACTGCTCCAGAATATAACTCAATGGCTGCTGCTCCAGAGACTGACACAATGGCGGCTACTCTAGGGCCTGATTCCCGGGCCACTGCTTTGGGGTGTAGAGTAATCGCTGCATCTATAGAAGCCAAAGTAACATTAACTTCCTCGGGATCTGCCTCAATGGCAGCTGATCCCGCGCTGAGTCCTACGGATAATACTGGAGAATCTACAATGGCCGCTACCTCTACAGCAGCTCCGGTGAGTATCGCTTCCGGTGATGCGTCCCAATCCCCAGCACGCGAAACTGCACATCATGTTACAGAAATAGCGAGGCTTGCTCAGGGCTCGATAGAACATTTTCGCAGTGAAGTTGAACAAACGGCGTCGGTGTCAACTGGTAGTGAAGATAGGAATACGATATCGGCCGCCCCCTCAATTACCCACGCCGAGGCTGAATTCAGGAGTCGGCCTGTTGAACAATCAGCATCAAAGACAACCGCCGAAGTCGTATTCGACCACAATGTTAGTGACCTGCCAAGCCCCAGCCCTGGTCCTGATGATTTTTTTGACGACGATCAAAATTACGGTCCAAGAGGTAACTCTGGCGAAAAATCTCGGAACGACATTGCTTCCTTGCATCCTGTCGAATCTAGTCATGGACCAGCACTTACCATGTCACCAACTATACGTGATGCCATTTCAACTGCCATGCGGCTAATGCCAGCCCCTCAAGACAATGATGTACCCGTAGAGTCTCTCAATTTGTTGGAGAGCTTCAGTCAAGAAGTGGAGGAAATTTTTGCCGACAAACTTAATAACAAGAAGCCAAAGAGGATTTTCGACAAAGAGGAGTACGACTATGCATGTGCCATCTTGAAGGAAATGCCTGGGATGAAGGCTGCTTACCCGCCTAGTTACGCCGATAAACAGAAGCGCTGCAAGTTTCGAAAGAAGATCATTAGGGAATACGAGTTGTTCGAAAGCGAGCTTTACTATCGAGGGGAGCACTATCTTCTTCTCGCTGCGACTACCATGAACTGCTTCAAACTTATTTGCGAGACGCATTTGCAATCCCTCCACCAAGGGTCTAGATCTGTGTACAACATGCTTATTGAACGTGTTCACAAGATTCCGGAGGATGTCATCAAACTTGCTATAGATCACTGCAAAAAATGTCATCTGGATCAAAGACAAGAAGGTATCCCGCTGACATTGCCTGCACCTCGACCGAGCAAACCATTCGAGTGCGTTCAGGTTGATTTTATTGACCTTGGAAATCTCAAATCATCAGATTTTTCTTGGATACTCATCGCCAAGGACTTTTACAGCAAGTATACTAAATTGTGGGCTTTGATAAATATAGAGCCCATTGAGATTGCCAACTGTCTTGAGGGGCTTCTTTTCTACGGTCTTCCCGTCACGTTCCAGTGTGATAGATCAGAGGTCAAAGACGCGGTCCTGTCTCTTGTCCAGAAATGTGGGGCAAATCGTGTTGGTGACAAGCCAAGGTACCCACAAAGTCCGCGTATAATCAGGCAGGCGCATAAGACCGTGAAGGATATGATGGCAGCTTGGATGCACGACAACATGAGGTCAGACTGGAATAATAGCTTGAACCAAATTTCTGATGTTATAAATCGAGTGTCGCCCCGGGGTCTTCCCGGTTCGCTTACGCCGAGGGAAGTTATTTTTGAGACGTTAGCGAACGGTTAGCTTACCCCGATTTCGAATGAATGAGCCCTTCCACACGTGAAGTGCTTATCATTCGGCAGATCCGTGCTACGTACACCCGGTGGAGCTTTTGCCGACTTGAGAACCCCCGAGTGGTCATTTGGCGTATTTTAATTTTGAGCCCAGTTAGGCCCAGACTCGAAGTATTTCTTCCGCATGCTACTCCAGCTGAGCTCTCACCAACCAAGCCCACAAGCTAGGAACTATGAAGGCCGAGATAAATTACCCTAAAAAAGTGATATTCGACGAATGCGGGTAAGCTCACCAACATTCTGCTCGAACGGGCGAGATACTAGCTCTACAACTACATTAGTAGACGCTCTATCTCTTTTTACTTCCTCCCAAGAGCTTTGAGCTAGATAGGTGTAACTGTCGACTGGAAACGTGGTATAAAATTATAAAAAGCAAAGGGATATCGCCATATTGCGATATTCCTCTCTCCAAGGCCCAATTTCCTCCGCTTCGTAGCATGGACTGGGATAAGATAGCCACCCAAGATGACCCGGAAACGACCCCATCTCACCTTCTAGAACCGTACTCGTACCTCGCTCTGCTACCCCTGGCCAACCGCAACGTTCGCCGTCTGTTCATACATGCCTTCAACAATGCGTATTTTCACATTGAAAGCTCGCAGATTTTGACCGCCATCGAAGACACTATTGCAGTCCTTCATAACCTGTCGCTCCTTATAGACGATATAGAGGACTCGCTGGAACTTAGGCGTGGAAGCACTACTGCCCATGTAAAATATGGCGTCCCTTTGACGATCAACTGTGCGAACTCAATGTACTTTTCCGCGATGAACACTGCCCTCTCGGTGTTGCCGCTGGCTTTTGCACTAACCCACCCAACTACCTCTATTGGTGACTTTACAGCTGCCACTCTGCGCATCCTCATCCTGGAAATGTTGAATTTGCACCGCGGCCAAGGAACAGACATTTACTGGCGCGACTTCTCCAGCGCTGAGCAGTTGCCGCTGATTGACGATTATATCAACATGGTGAAGCACAAAACTGGCGGTCTCTTTCGGCTTTCTAGCCGGTTGCTTGCGCAGTGCTCTGATCGTGCCCAGAGCTCCATGGTCATACCTGTTACCAACCTTTTGGGAATCATGTACCAGATTCGTGACGACTACTTGAACATCACCGACAAGAGCTATGCCCATTTAAAGGGTGTTGCCGGCGAAGACCTTGTGGAAGGGAAATTGTCCCTACCTATTCTTCATTGCTTGCATCAAAAACGCGAAGGGCCCTTGCATCACTACATCTTTGACTTGTCCCACCACGAACGCGTGGATCTGGTCGACAAGCGGCAAGAGTGTATTCAGTATATGCACGATGCGGGCCTGTTACAATATACCCTAGATATGCTACACGAGTGTCGCAAAGAGTTGCATAAGATGATCAATGATGATGCCTTGGTTGACCGAGATAGTGCATCGGTCCTTCTTGATATTGTCAATAGCTTGTGCACTGTAGATTAGTAAATCTTGACATTTGATGGTAAAAGACGGATCC
>JAKTSS010000247.1:0-18905 GCA_030580355.1 Debaryomycetaceae sp. yHKB357 | reverse complement strand
CGCAGCCCCTCGACACGGCGGCGGCGGCGGCGCTGGCGGCGGCACGGAACGACCCGGATACCGCCGGCCTGGCCTCGAGCTTGGCCCCGAGCGAGGGCCTGCGCGAGCGCAACGTTTCGAACGCGGGCAAGAGCTCGATCCTGGGGGTGTGGAGCATGCGCAGCAACAGCCGCAAGAAATCCGAAACCTTGATGGCGTATTCGTCCGACGGCACCAATAGCCATTCGTTCTCCATTAACCACAAGTCGCGGGAGTAGACTGTATTTTCCGCCCTGTCTTGTTTCTAAAGGTGGGAAGCAAAATTCATTCTTGTGGCATGTTTTCCCCAAGGCTAGTTGATTTTGCATTTTTGCGTTCGTGATTATAGGTTCAAATTTGTGCGTCTCTCAGGGGTGCGCATGTGAAAATGTGCTGGTTGGTTTTCTGCAGAAGGATAGGCCCTCTCCCGCGGATGCTGAATGCGGCGGGCAGCACGATGGGCTAGTTTCTACTTGCCGAAACTCGTTTCGAGACCTTTGCGCTAGATTTATAGAAATAACATTGGTACTCGATAGCTCTCTAGTTGCAGTCGCCCAAGGCATTTACAGTGCGTGAGCAAGTTTTCATCTTTCAACGGCCCAGCCTTGAGCGTCACTCCAACCTGCTGCAGTTGTGGGAGATACCAGACTCTGCCTCTGCGTAAACAGAACTGACCTTACCAAGCGTATAGCCCCAGAAACATACGTGGTTACGAACTTATTTTGATGGCAGAGGCTCGATACCAGCGTATTGTGATTGCTCAGGAACCCAAAAGCCTCAACATGGTAATTGAGTCATGGAACGAACTCGTGATAAAGTTCGCTTGTAACGCACTTTCTGCAACGGATATTTAGGTTTGAAATGGTCGCTCGACCACTTATTTCGGGACTAGGAGAGTATTTGAATTGATTCCAAATCCCAAGGGGGGCCGAATCCCAAAGGTCAGATCTGGCTCGAGTGACAAGGTGGTTTACGACACAAGGATCAATGCTTTGGGAGCATCGCAACTGATTTCCACCTTCTCGCTTGCATTGAGTCTTGTATGCTCGCATTCCGCATCGTGTGATCTTGTATGCTCGCATTCCGCATCGTGTGATCTTGTGGCCAACTGGTAGAGCCGACACCAGTGCGACCGCAGTCGTCAATGACCGGCACAGAACCAGATGGGGCACCGGCTGCAAGCTCAGTATTCGTGTTGGTAATAGGATATCTTGGCATTATCCTCACTACTTGAAGTGAAGCTTAACTGCTCGTCTAACTACGCAGAAGTTCTATAATGTTTATACACAAAAAAAGAGCCTATCCCTGTAGACACACGATCAATAACACTCACACCCGAGGCATCTCGCCTAGTCCGTCTCATCATTCTGTATTGAACCTCGATCTAGGCCCCAGAATATGGGTGGTGTCCGGTCTATTTATAGCACCGTCACACAGACACATACCCATGCATACCGTATTACAAGATCCGTGTCGCACATTCTTTTTCGTCTAGACGATGAGGAGGTGACGGGCGATCAGGTTTCAGCCCAGCAGTATTTAAGAAGCGATTTAACTCTGCAATATCTGGCTTTCACCACGTCACACCATGCTTTTTTCACGCATTACTGGTCTCGTTTTCGCCACCACATCCTTAGCCTTTGAATTCCCCGGTGATGCGTACAACAGTCAAACGAAACAGCTTGTGTCCCGCCATCATGGCCTTCCTGTTCCAGTTTACAATTATCGGCCCAGTTTCATTGACTCGGGAGTAGCTACTCCTCCACCAGTTGGCGCAAACAGCCACTCACGTCCAAACCCAAATGAAGTGACTCCCTCGCCAGTTACCGAGGATATCACCACGAAGCCGTTGGATTTTGATCCTGCTCTTGTTGAAAGAAGCATTACCGAAGTGATGAAGGTTTACTACCGGGCAACCGAGACTTCAGCCGAAGCCGCCGCTGCAAAGGCTGAAACGGGTAGCAAAATTGACACCCAGAGTACCGGAACTCTGCCACTTGAATATATCAAATCTCACATTAGCGAGCGCTATCAACGTTTGTTCGAGAGCGACACGTCCCGGATCAGGGACGCATTGATTTTGGTGGCGCAGGCCAATTATCAGCAGTACTTGAAAAAGGCACTGGGAGGCTGGGACATTCTCAGGAGCCTCGGTACCTTGGCTGAAGATTTCCAAAAATGCACGGTGGCTGCGGGCGATGGCAAGCCTCCGAGTGTTCGGGGGACAGGCAGCCACAGCGAAGCGGAAAAGTGCATCGAGGCATTTGAAGGACGGTTTGCGAGATTTGCGACACTCAATGTCCAGATACTCTTGGAGCCAGTTGAAGAGGCTTCACAGCTGCACGAGTTCTGGGGTCCATCGAAATCCGGTAGCGCCTCAAACGGCAAGTCCCAGCGGTAGACGTTGAAAGCCTCAAGCAGCTCTAGTGGTGAAATAGTTTGATTTGAAACATGTGTAAGGTTTCATTATCAGCGCCTAGAATACAAGATTTTGTAAGCCCTGCACATTGGCATACAATCCGGCACGTGGTCTGGTTTCCATTGCCGGCAACAGGCTTATCTGAGCGAGATCTGCTTTCGCTTATAAAGCAACGGTCTCGCTTTCGAGCCCACCACTGGAATGGCATGGTATCGCTCTCGAGACCACCACTGGAATGGCACGGTATCGGCGCAGTACCCGAGGGTAAAAGCAGAATCTCTCCGGCAGTGGTGATGGTCTTCGTCGCGAGAAGGACGGGCCTCAGAAATGCTACTGTGGGATCCCGGCACCTTCTCTTTCGACCAAAACATCGGTTCCAGATACTGTGACCCAGCACATCCAGTTTCCAAGTACAGCTTCAAAGCCGGCAAATCAGCCCCGATTTCCTCGTGGATATGACCATACTCCATACTTCCAGTCTTTTCACGGGCTTCATTATCATGTCCTTGAAGGTAAGGTTGACATAGACTATCCGGATTCCGTCCAGCTCGTATGTAATACCACTTTTGTCTCTAGGGACAAAGGCCCAACGTGGGCCCAGCCTCGCGTGCAGCTATACGGCTGTGCAAGTAGTGTTCATGGGCGTCCGATTGGACCCTTGAGCGGCGCGCCCCCAAAACGCCTAGACTTGATGTGAGAAGGGCCTATTCAGAGTTTGGGGTGCTTGTTCCCTGCTAACGAGATATGGCGATAAGTTTCATTTCCAGAGTTCTTAACACGTCCATCGTTTGGTGCCGTGTTCTGCCCACGCAGTTGGCTACAAGATGTGGTTGTTGAGTAGCGTTTCTTTGCTCCGAAGAGAGGCTGGCGATAGCTTTCCCTCAAGCCGTTTCTGATGGCTGAACAATAAGTTGTGGCCCGGCTTGAAGTTGGCACTGCTGCCCCTGCCAGGATGTGTGGCCTGGCTTGAAATTGGCACTGCTTCCCCTGCCAGGATGTGTGGCCCGGCTTGAAGTTGGCACTGCTTCCCCTGCCAGGATGTGTGGCCTGGCTTGAAGTTGGCACTGCTTCCCCTGCCAGGATGTGTGGTCTGAATGCGGCGGTGAATCCTCTCGTTTAGCACGTCTTGCAATCGGTCCGTAGGATTGCACTGCTTGCCAGCGGTGTATAGACTACACTGGGAAAGTAGCCAACAATGTATAGACCACACCTGCAAGTTAGCCGAAAGCTAAAGGCTTGGCGTTGAGGAACCCAAAGCTGCAAATCTCTTTCGTCATGTGCGAATTCGTGGGGCACATCTTTGTGACACGTCGGTCCATTTCGCATTCTACGTGGGTTGAGGGCCGCGTTGCGTGCGTGTATGAAGATTACACAACACGGCGAGAAGGGTGCTTATTTCGACGGAGGTGGTGAAGGTCTCCATGTCTCAAGCGCAATTTGTCTGACCTGTAAAGTGGTAGATTACAGAGTGCAGACCTGAGTCGCTAATATTCTTATCAAACATCAGGACAAGCAATTTCCCAAGCAGTGAGGAGACTTGATCACGAGACGATGTTGATCTGGTCCGGGAAAGGAACAATCAATGACATTGTCAATCGTGCATGGTTACGGCGCATACCTTCCCGCAGGCCTCAACGGTCAATCGGCGTCGGATCTGTTCGTGTTGGTTCGTGTTGGTTCGTGTTCGGTATGGGCCCGAAATTAATAAACAGTGGGCCAAGGCTATTACGAATCAAAACGATCATTGGCGTCAACAAATCCTCAAACTTCCCCGCCAGTCACATGGTTTGACAGTGTACAAAGATGCGTGTGTTCCTGCAAGACCGATTCACAAACAATGCTGCCTATTGTTCGAAAAGGACGTTCTAGATCCCTTGATGCAGGCCGAGTGCCCACCCTGATACAGCCAAGAACACACCTGGAGCTCGTAAACGCCCGACCCCGCTCCCGCTCAGAATTTGATATAAATACTGGGTGTGTTCAATCGCCCCCCGCGACTCGCTAGGCCGCAATGTCAAGCATTTCCAGGGCCTTGTTCCTTTTCATTTCACTTTTCGCGATCCATGTTCTCGGTGGGGCAAACAGCTGCAGACAATGCACTGGAAAGCAAGTGATGTCATTCAACGGCCACGTCACTCAGGACCAAGCGACAGAGTTCTTCAAAAACAGTATCGGCAATTGCGCTACCGGCGGTCAGTATAAGATCAATCAGTATGAGGCCGATGATTGCCAGTTCGAGTGCCTCAAATGGAATGGGAAGCAGTGCGTCCTTCACGGTGGCGCCATGCACTGCGCAAGATGGACTTTGTTTCTCACGGTATGGCGCTATTGCGGCAATGGCAGTTCGGTCGATATCACCAAAACCCAGCACTGCAGCGCCGGCGTTTGCACCACCTCGGACGTTTTAACCTTGTCTTGCTACAAGAGCGTCGAGTGTAGAGGAGACTGCAACTGTGCGCAGTGTCACTGTTGAAAGACTGTGGCGAGTGTTTTTCGTATCGCTAGGTTACCTGCGGCATTTTGCCGAGCCTTTATAAAATGGACAAGTTGGGATTTGTAGCATTTACGTGGTTTCCACGCACGCTTTTATCTTTATGATTTCAAAGTGTGGTCATAGTAATGTGCGCAAGGCTGGGTCGTTGATAATGGCCGGTGGGTTGAGTTAGTCTGTCTCCATTGCATAATGCATCTTCGAAGCAAGTGATTGGTACACTATTGAAGCTAATGAACAGTTTTCCTTCAGAGTTAGAGTCCACCTTTGAAGTTAGAGTTCACCTTTGAAGTTAGAGTTCACCTTTGAAGTTGGAGTTCCCTTTGAAAGCTCGAGTTTACCTTCGAAGCTTGTGATAGTTATGGCTTCGGAGCTCTTCGAGCGAGTGCTACGTCGAGTGAGGCAAGAACATGCTGGCATGCTGTGCATTTTTTGCGTATGGAACCAGGACCGCTATATCGATTTGAGAAGGAGGTAACCTTTTGTTAGATGATCGACCGTGTGCCACCACCCAGCTGGTCAAGAGAATGCGATTCTTTAACGGAATGCAAATCTTTTAATAGCTCTGCATTGTAAATACTGATATTTTGAGTATGGTAGTTCTAGCAAACTGCTTACAACTTTTTGTCGTCGTACTGTACAACTTCAGCCAACAGTACATAGCAGTTAGCAGTGGCCGATGCACATGCCAACAACTTGCCACTTGCCGTCATTTGGTCTCAGTTTATTGGTACTCGAGAATGTGAATTTAAAGTAGCCGATAAGAATGTTGCACAAATGCCTGGGCAGGCGATCGATCTTTGTCATGAGCAATTTTCCAACATTCCTGCAACCGCAATTTCATCTTTGCCGAGCTTCATAGTAGTGACGTTTGAGTAGGTGTTGCATCTACCAGCTATTTGGAACGTGTAAATTTTCGCTACCGGTTAGTGAGAAGAAAAGAAACGACCCAGACTTGACGGGGTATTCATTGCTATTTTCTTTTCTGATCGCCACCAACAGATTGCAGGAAACTTGAAGAAAACCCGATGAAAAGTATTCTGACTTGAAAGACGTGCCCATAGAAGGCCGTCTCCTGTCTAACGAATCTCCTGGCAAGATGCATTCGGCTCTGTGAAAATAGAAACCAATTTCCCGTCTAGCAAACTCTTCAACAGAGTACATTCGGCTGTGCGAGAGTAGAATTCAACATCTCGTCTAGCGACAACCTTTGGGGAATTCTTTCTTTGGGCGGATATTCCACGGTTTGTGCCGGACCCTAGACTTGTAGATTCATAGTCTCGCGTCGAGCATTCTCCTGTTTCGCTGCACAATAAGTACCCGGATTGATTCACTTGACCTGCATATCACGCGGCAGATGCGCCATCAGAGCTCCGTCGTCTCCACCATTCATGCTCTATCACACTAAACGAGCGAGTGCGAGTGTCCTCTAGCTAGAAGAGTATTTAAGAGCCGCATGTCCGCTGCCAGATCTCGCTTTCAGTATACCCAACAAACAATGCAATTTCTTCTGATTTCGGTATTCATTTTCGCGGCTACAACATTGGTGGCAGGGTTTTATTTCCCTGGTGAGGCTAACCGACCAGGAAGGAGCGTACAAGATGGCTGGGCAGCACTAGGAATAGAGTACGACAATGCTGATTTGAAAGCCAAAAGTGAAGTTGATTGGTCTTCGGTCTCAAGAAGTATTGCTGAAGTGATGCGCATTTATAGTCAAGCGGCCGGATTGAATGAGCAAGACCGCGAGAAGGCTGTTAGTGAGGCCAGCGAAATTCACATAGAAGGACAATCCCTACTGGCGGTTGACTATATCTGGGACCGAATTACAACATTTGTTCACCCTTTGTCCGAAGAAGACACTTCGGAGTTCAGACAAGCTTTACTTCGCGTCGCGGAGATTAATTACGCTGAGTATAGCCATGGCAATGACGCGGACACTTTTCTTCCCCACGCCCTTAGCGGTCTCGCTCGGGGATACCAAAATTGCCTTCTGAAGAAAGGGAGCGGATGCGAAACTAAACTTTCCGAGAAAGTTGATAAAGTTATGGATGACGTTGGATGGGTAAACATCGAGCGGGTCCCTGGTGAGTAATTTGTTTAGGTGTGTGTCTTTAGTTTGTCTTGTACGTGTGTCTTTGTACTGTGTGTCTCTCTAGTGTGTGTCTTTGTACTGTGTGCCTCTTTAGTGTGTGTCTTTTTGGTGGATAAGTGGTCAGCTTGGATCCGTAACGACGTCGTTGGCTCCGGACCAGCAACATCTCAATACGCTGAATCAGAAGAGGCAGCGTGGGGAGTCGATGATATCATGGGCGTCTAGGCTACCAGCATCCACAACTTCTCAGACAGTATCACAACCTGCACATTAGTGACATACATACCCTGCATATACCGCATACCACAAGTACAGTAGAACAAGCCCACTCACGAGTGCGTCCCTGTCAACTAGAAGGTGACTGGTTCTCAAGTAGCGTGCGACAGAGATGGGCGACAGAGATGATCCGCACATTATCACGCACCTTCGCCTGGTCATTATTCACTCGCTAGACACCGTGAACTACCTCAACGCAGAGTTCGCCGCCGAACGCCTACTCGCCATCGACTCGGCCCCGGAGTCTCTCTACTTGTTCTGCCTCGTTCTATATCGCAACCGCAACTATCGTTCCTGCTACGCCCGTCTTGTCAATTCCCCGCTCGCAGATGGGCCCTGCGCTTACTTGTTTGCCCTATCTTGCCTCCATCTCGACCGTTGCAAAGAAGGCCTCTTTCTGTTGCTCAAGTTTGACTATGTTTCCTCGGCTGAACCTTTCCCGAAACCCTTCTTCAGTCTCCAAGCCGCATCTGACATGCACTCTTACCACCAGCACCGTTCAATATATCCCGACTGCTCGGCTGTGTACCATCTAGTCGCTGATTTATACAGAGCCGTGGGCGATACCCTGAATAGCGCCCTTTACTATACGAAAACTCTTGCTTACAACCAGTACGACTTTGAGGCATTCCAAAAACTATGCCGCCTAGGCGTCGACGTGAGCGTCAAGACCATTTATCACCATTTCCCTTCAAGCAGTAGTGTCCGTGATCACGACGACACCTTCAATCGCACTCCGTTTGCTGTGAACCGTGTCACCTCAGTAGAGACTCCCACCGAATCCCACCCTAATCCGTTTACTCACGCCTTGTCCGATCCCTTGACCGAATCTCTCCAGACCCCACGAGCAAAACCCGGATCCGTGCCGGACGCGCCGCTACGCCGGTCCAATCCCAACACTACAAACACTTCCATGTACTTTGATTTTGCCAAGCCGCTGTTGAGCGATTCGTTCCCGCAGGACAAGAAACCGCGCCGCGAGTCGGCCTTTTCCAAAATTACGTCGCGGTTGGTGACGCACCCTACTGAACCCGACGTGAAGCCTCAGGAATTTATTCTCGATCTGATCTTGTCACTGACCCAGCCCCATCCACAAACCCATGACCCGCAAAATCAGAATCCCCTCCAAGCCCAGAACCTGAATCAAAATCAACACTCTACCCAAAATGTCACCTCAAACCAGAATCAAAATCAAAACCCATCCCAAAACTCGAACCAGATGCAAGGCCAAGTCCAGAAACAGGGGAACCGTACATCTGCTCAGAGCTCTAGTCAGCAACAGTCTTTTGCTGTGCATCCAGTCAAGGGTTCTGCTGCTGCCTTGAGTAATAGCCGTCTGACGGTCTCGCTCCCGCTGCCGCTTCCCGGCCTTGCCAGCGCTATCAAGCCGAAATCAAAACTGGCAGGTCTCCATCGCGACGGGTTCATGTCTTCTACACACAAGAGCGACGTTGAGAAAAGCGATCGCGTATTGCTAGATCTCTACCGCACGTTTGCCAGTGCGTATCGCCGCATGTGCCGCTACGACTGCTACCGCGCCATCCGCACCTTGGAACTGCTCCCGCCGCACCATCGGGACACGTGCTGGGTCGTGGCCAAGTTGGGCCGGCTCCACTATGAAATCGTAAACTATAAGCAGCTGGAACGCTTTTTTGTGCGGTTGCGGCAGTTGGACCGTACGCGGTTGGAGGACATGGAATTCTACCTGACGCTCTTGTGGCACTTGCATCGCCGCGTCGAGCTTGCATACTTGGCAACAGAACTTCACGAGCTTGACCCCGAGTCGCCCGTGACGTGGTGCGTGGTCGGTAACCTCTTTCTGCTTGACCGCGAGCCCGACGAGGCGATCCGCTGCTTCGCAAAGGCGCACCGGCTCGACCGCAAGTTCGCGTACGCCTACACGTTGCAGGCGCACGAGCATTCTGGGAACGAAAACTATGAGCTGGCTCTCGACAATTTTCGTCTCGCGCTCCACCTCGATCCGCGACACTATAATGCCTGGTACGGGATCGGGATGGTGTATGTCAACTTGGGAGACTATCAGCGGGCAGACTACCATTTCCGCAAGGCTGTAGCCATCAACCCCTTGAACGTGATTCTCATTTGCTGTGTCGGTATGGTCCTTGAGAAGCTTGGAAAGCTCAACTTGGCGTTGCGACAGTACGACATGGCAGCGCGGCTTCAGCCGCTCAACCCGTTACCGCACTTTAAAAAGGGGCGGCTCCTCTTTGTGCACCGCGAGTACGAAGCTGCGCTCGTGTGCTTTGAAACGCTTCGGGAACTTGCCCCAGAAGAAGCGTCCGCGCGGTTCCTCTTGGGTCAATTGTACAAGGTGCTTCAAAACAAGCCGCAGGCGATACGCGAATACACAATAGCGCTCAACTTGGATCCCAAGGGTAGTTACTTGATCCGGGAGCAGATTGAGATGTTGAACAAGAGCTAGCATGTGTGTTGCGTATTTTAGTGCTTTTTTACCATCAGCGAAATGTTTAAAGTGTACTTTTTCCCGAATAAGAGTCTTGGGTGTGCCAAGATGTTGATCAAGAGTTGAGATTGTTAGGTTCGGCAACAAGCCGTACCGCGCATTGATCCAACATAATCCTTACAGAACTACACAAGCTTTAGAGCCCCAACCGCCCATAGTGGGGGATTGGGTTCTATATACGCGATGAGATGCCCTGCGTTATGCCGTACTGAGGAGACGATCAATAGGGGCGGTGACGTCGGGGTTTACCCGGCACTCAAGAAGCCGCCCGGGTACTTGAACCTTACAGGGATTGCACTCTTGAATAAGATTCAAGGACCATGTTGAGACGTTGATCAAGAGTTGGGGTTGCACTGTTTTGAATAAGATGTGAGGATCAGGTTGGGAAGTTGAGTAAAATTTGGGATTGTAATTTGTAGGGTTAAAAGTGGTAGTGCACTTTCTTGATCAAGAGCTGTAAGCGTATTCTCTCGAGTAAGAGCTGGAAATGTTCTCTTTTTGGTAAGAGCTGTAAGCGTATTCTCTCGAGTAAGAGTTGGAAGTGCACTCTTTCGTGTGAGAGCTAGGAGCACATTGGATCGGATTGAGACCTTGAATGGTGGGAATCGTTTTTAGTGTATGCACTAGTCGTTTCTAATTAAGAGCCACTACGTGAACAGCTGCCGTGACGCCTTTGGATGTGGATATACTCTTTTCAAGACGTGCGGCGGTAGTAAGTGGATTAAACGCGGAAAGATGTAATCAGCGGCATCTGAACAGTACCCAAAGTGCCGATTAAACATCACGGTTTCAAGTGTCAAAGCCCCGTTCTTGACCTCCAGACCTAGGCTTGATTCAGCGGTATCAGTAGTAACATGCTATCAAAGCGTTGCAAAACGCATTCCGTCTTTCGTCTGACCGCACATGCATCCCGTCTGTTGTCTGACCGCACTTGCATTCCATCTGTCGTCTAGCCGCACCCGCACTTGCGTTCCATCTGTCGTCTAACCGCACGTGCATTCTGTCATTCGCGTGAGATCGCTTACGCATTCCAACTACCACCTAAAATGCTCACTCCAGCGACTGAGCTGACAGTAGCTCTGGAATTGATCACATGAGGCGTTGACACTGCAACTATTCTCAGCTTTGCCACTACTATCCACCAGCCTTCGACGATGAAATCTCGGGTATTTTGGACTGCCCCCCAGTTTTTAGGAGCCCAGAATGAAATTTTGATTGTCGTCAAGAAGCGAACTCTTGTAATGCATCTATGCGTAATTTTATTTGAAGATAATCTACCGTCTCGGTAGACTCGCTTTACAGTCTGGAGCGCGGCACCCATATAAAAAGGGCAGACCGTGCTATTCTTTTGCGTATCGTGTTCACAATCAGATTCAGTCATACTTCTCGCGATGTTACAATCATTTATTTTGGCTTCCGTGCTCGTGTCCACAGTCATATGTTCTGATCAACTGGGCGATTCCTCCGTCATACAGATAATTGCTGCCAGAAATAAGGCGCCGAGAAATTACCAGCGTGTCAAGAAAATTCCAAAGAATCCTTGGCCACTGGGGAACGAGGCTGTGCCGCACGCGGAAACTGTAAATAGATCAAACGGGGAATCCCGTGCCTCGTCGCATTGGCCCTGGTTACCGTTGGAAAGTTGGGACTCCTATTGGAAGAAGAGTGATGATCAGTGATATGCCAACTTTACCGAGCGTGATAGCAAATGACTCGAGCATACTGGGTTGCACCTGGTTTGAAGATCTCACCGCCGAAGGGGCGCGTAGATCCATGCCACGTTTTAGCAATAGGGTCACAAAAGCCTCTCGCCGGATGGAATGTGACATGCCGACATTACACTGAGGCCAAAGATATGCGAATCCGTTGACAGATCTACGATTGAATTCTCGAGGTGCTCATAAGGCAATGCGTCCGCGTGCCTGTTGTAGCTGCTCTGTACACTTGAAACAGTCAGAAATAAAACGCAGTAGTTTAAATTCTGAATTACCATTGATCGTGGCCCTCGTCGAAGTAGTCCTTGAGTACCATCCAATGCAAATAGTTAGAGGTTGCGAAACGGTGCACTCCAGACCGTGTGCAAGTATAGAAGGGAAGAGAGTATTGTTGCCATTTCATATTGCCACGATAAATCAAAGTCAGTCGTACAGTTTTCAATGTGGCCTTACGACCCTACCGGCCAAATGGGCACCTCTGTATCGATACTGGCGATGAGTCTACTGGTTGACGCTATCTGCCTCGATACTGATGTCTCTAGAGAGTATTTGCAGCCTCCTGGATGCAATTGCGAGGAAATGGGCAGCCGCAAAAATGATGCAAGAGCAGCAGGTGATTTCTGGAAAGCTAGTCGAGTATCAGCTCCGTGACTGGTCTCTAGGGCTACTAATGCGCTTCGTTTGGTTTCGCTTCAATTTCATCCTGGCAGAGTGGTCGCTACCATGTCGGAAAGCGATTGAATCGGGCTTAAGGGCTCAGCCCGACACAAGGCTCAAGTTAGCTTGCGGTTCGGGTCAAAGCTAAGAAATGTTGGCTCTTAGGTTTTATGGTGGTTGTGGAGAGTTATCTCCCGGAGTTGGTGATGTCATACGATGTCTCATGCTGACTCAGCAAGTGTGATATCGCAAGCGCCACTTTTTCGGCCCCCAGTGTCGCGGTCTAGGCCCTCGATCTCACCCCGATTGCAATCCACCACCCACAAGACTGCAATCTCACTTGGCCAGCACGTCATGCGCATCCCATGGCTTCTACTCTCAGTAGAGTGCGCGGCCGGTATGGGCCTTGGTTTCGCTCCAAGAGCCTTCCGCGTCAATGACCCCGTCAGCTTATATCTCAACAAAGTCGAGTCAGATGAGACCCAGCTTCCCTATAGCTACAAGGAATTGCCCTTTGTGTGTCCCGCTGCTGACTCCCAGGCTGTCCATCTAAGCTTGGGTGAGGTGCTCACGGGCAATCGTGTCTGGAAAAGCAACTATAAGCTCCACTACGGCGTGGACATTCCCTGTGCGAAACTATGCTCCGTCCAGGCCGATCGCGCCGCGCTCGCTTCCGCTGACGGCCTCATTCGCGCAGGCTACGTCGCCCACTGGTCCCTCGACGGCTTGCCTGGCGCAACCGTCTTCCACACCAAAAAGAACAACCAAAAGTACTATGCTGCGGGCTTCCCCTTGGGCTTTGTCGAAAACGATGTCAGCTACATCTACAACCACGTCGCTATTGTGGTCCGTACCCATCGCGAGCTGAATGGCGACAGCACAATCGTCGGCTTCGAAATCTACCCGAAAAGCGTCAACAACGAGGAGTGTCCTGGAACCATCCACAACTATGAGAACTTTGCCCTTCCCCGTGCCACTTCGAAAAACATTGCCAACAAGCCAGTATCTATTCCCTTCACGTACACGGTCGCCTGGCTAGAAGATAAGCTGATGAGCTATGCTTCGCGCTGGGACTTGTTCTACTTGAACTCGCCGTCGCACCAGCACGCCCACTGGCTCTCCTTGTTCAATTCCTTGGTGCTCTTCGCCTTGGTGCTGCTAATCGTGGCCATTACTCTCGTGAGAGCGCTCAAGCGCAACGTGGAGGATCTGCAGCTTCCCTTGCTGAACGCAGACACCCATCCCTCAGAGCTGGACGAGTGGAAGAGTATGGAACGGCTCGCAAAGGCCCCGCCGCACCGCCCGCTCGTGTACACCACCCTCGTGGCCCTGGGCATCCAGTTCTTGGTCACGGCGTCGGCAGTCATTGTCGCTTTCGTCATCAGCAATCATTTCGGCGTGGGCAAGGCCGGGGCCCGCGTAAACGTCCTCAACAACCACCAGGGCGGGATTCTTTCCTTTTTCATATTCTGCTTCATTGCTGCCGGTTCTGTGCTGTCCTTTTGGGGCGTGATCTGGCACAGGCTCTTTACTGGTAGGAGCTTGCGCCACCACTACCGCGCATCCGAATGCGCCCGCATTTCGCTTCTTTCGTCGGGGTCTCTTCCAGGACTCTGCCTTGTCACCGCGCTCGGCACGAACTTTTTTGTGTGGGCGAAACGGTCGTCGAGCGCGTTGCCGTTCGGTACGATTATCGTGCTTCTCCTGCTATACACGTTCGCCGTGTTGCCGTTGGGCTTGCTTGGCGGATTCATTGCGAATAGCCCTGCTCTTGCACGCGCTCTTTCCGCGAGGGGATACGTGCCGGTAGATAAGGAGGTAGTGCCGCCGCCAGTCCCTGGCACCACCAGCCCTTATGATCGCCGCAACCATCGGAGACAGTACTTGTCTCCCTTCCAGAACGGCCTTCTTTTCGGAGTGATCCCGTTTGGGATCGTGTATGTTGAGCTTCTGTTCATATTCAACTCGGTGTGGCTCGAAAAGACGTCATTCTACTATATGTACGGCTTCTTGTTGGCTACAGCGCTTATTCTCTTGCTCGTGATTGTTGAGCTGACAGTGATCGCTGTCTACTTTTCGCTTGCGGCGATGGGCAATCCGCACTGGGCCTGGCTCAGTTTCCGCGTTGGCCTGAGCGTCGGGTGGTACATATTTGCCTACTCGGTCTACTACTTTTGCTACTACCTCCGTATGCGCGACTTTGTGCTGGTGCTCTACTACTTTGGGTACATGCTGCTTGTGTGCTTTGCGATCGGGATCGGTGGCGGTGCGGCAGGCGCAATGTCGGGGTATGTGTTTGTGCACAAGTTGTATCGATCAATCAGTAAGAATGATTAGCCGAGTTTGTTGAGCAAGCTGCGGAGTATTTATTCACCGGGGAGAAGTCCTCAGTATGGCGATGTCTTGATGAAGGTTAGGAGTATTTATTTGGAAAAAGTATTCACACGTTAGGATCATTTGTCAAGGTAAGAAGGACTCGAAGTATGATTAATGACAGGAATTTTATCCATCAGGTTAAGTTGTCGCTGCAAGATTCCTCAGAAGGCAAAGGTGGTCAAACTCCCACGCGTTACTTTCTCAATATGCCGACATTGATCAATCTTGATGCACAAACCCAACATCTTGAAACTAAAATGTAGACTTTTCCTCATTCAATTGATTCGTGAGGGCAATAGGGTCTGATTTATCTTGCTCTTTGGGATAAAGCTCCAACTGTGTCATTTCTAACGCAACACCCATCTTTATTATATTACTCCTAACCGATCAACAAGGCTAGTGGTTCAATTTGTCAAAATAGATTGCACGTACATACTCTAATCCAATGAAGAAGCACCAGTAATGATGTCCACCAACTCGTTGGTGATGACGGCCTGTCTGGTACGGTTGTACAAGATGGAGTAGCGGGTAATCATGTCGCCGGCGTTCTTGGACGCATTGTCCATGGCGTTTCTACGTGCAGAGATCTCGGACGCGTATCCCTCGGCCATCGCAGCCAAGAGAGAGTTTGCCAAGGAGAGCTCCAGCAAGGCGGTGGATAACCCTTCGCCCTCGATTTCGTAAGCGGACAAGCCCGGAGCCAGCTCAATAGCCCCGGCGGTAAAAGTGGAAAATGCGCTGGGCTCAAAGGAAACACCGGACACAAACTTGTTGTACAAGATTTCGACCTGCTGGTACTCGCCCAACTCGGCGATCTCGTCGACGATTGCCGCGGCCTCTGCGAATGTGGGAGCCTCCTTGCCCACACCCATGAAGGACAATTTGAGGTTTTTCGGGTGGGTTCGGAGTAACTGGATCTTTGCCTTCTCGCCAATGGTGACCAAGTCTGCGTTCCCGTTCAATTCTGCGAAACGCTTGCGAGCAGCCTTTGAGATTTGGGAATGGATGGAGCCACACAAGCCCTTGTCGGAAGAGACGACCACGATAAGCGTGTTTGACGGTTCCGGGACCGGCTGGACGTCTGTGTTTTTGTAGAACTGTTTCTCGCCATCGGTGAACTGCCTGGAAGCGTCCATAGCGCGGTGGGCCTTGTTCAAGCGGGTTGAAGCGACAATCTTCATTGTCTTTGTGATCTTCTCGATATTCTTGATGGACTTGAGACGCATCTCGATCTCACGGAGCGTGGCATAGCCTCTGAGGCCAGTGCGTGAGACCTGAGGCACGGCGAGTCGGAACATTGGTCAGGTGTGCGTACGCTGTCTGTTTCGTCAGTTGAACACTTTTTCGGTAGCGACGACTAATGCTTTGATTGGCTGCGGGTCACGTGAAATGCTAGAGAACCCCCGTTGGCCAAGAAAGAGACAGGGTTCAGTAGTTTATTAGGCAATGGCGGGTTAAGCGTCAAGGCGATGAGAAATGAATTGAGATGAGACCATGAATGATGAGATCGCTTTTGGTCGTGAAAATGCTGCCTGACAATTTTGGGTGGTGTCATCCCAGTCTTCATTGCGTCTGAATGATGATCCAGGGACACTGATGAAATTTCTATGTTCTACATCGGTACTATGAATGCTCCCATTCGCTCTTATGATCGCCCCGGGGAATCTGCGTACTGGAATTGAAATAGTGCCATAGAGACACAATGTCTAAAGTTAATGTTCACGGTTTTATGATCATGCATCAAGGTGCTGGACATCACCCGGTTTTCGAGCTGTTCGTCGTCGTTAATTGTACAGACAGAGGCTATGATGGAGGAAGTGCTCCGACTTTCTTGCAGTGATTATTCATATTCTTGAATTGTCACGACACACCCGAAACGCCACGCTGGTAATAGCTTGACAACTGTCAAGAATCTCCTCGTTATTGCAGGATCTCGGCCCCTATATCAGCGATATTTTAGACATATCTGCGTCTCCAAGAGTCAAGCTTGGTTTGTTCGACATGTGCACAGGGTCAGATTGCATTGTTGGAAACGGAATCCCCCTGACCACCAAACATCAGCGCCTCCGATCACGCTGGAGACAAACGGATCAAGTTTCGCGATACATGTGTTGGAGACTATTCACGTTTTCTTGGGTGGGGCAGGGAAATGCTTTATTTGTGAATGCAATCACGATCTCTCCGCCTCTTTTGCGTCAAAAATAGTCGACAGTCTTGATTTCCGCTCATTCTTGGCTTTATCGAGCTCAAATGAGTTAAGCTGCGGCACTCGCTTCATGGTCGATGCCGAACACGGCATGCCCCCGACATATCTACTGGTGAGCCATGAAATTAACTTTGTGCTGTTTATTACGTGTCATCTGCGACTGTTGCCCTTCAAACAGCATTGGCTACAGAACCAAAAGCGAATTTAACAGTCGCTAAAATCACAATGCTATTTTACCAATTTTGGCGCTATTAGCGTGAATGAATACTCTATATGAGCGTATCATACTTTGTTCAAATGAACTTGGGTCGGATAAATAAGGACAAAGATATTCGTGTTTCTGAATTAGTCGAAAATAGCAGGCGCTGTCGATCCCGACTATTTGCTTTGCTTTTCCAAGTTGCCAATTAGCCGACACTATCTATCTAAAGATCGCATATAATGCACAATAGTATACCGGTAATTAGCTCAAATTAGAGACGATGCTAGGGTATATTCGCATAAACGCCGCAATAGAAATCTACTCGCGCATCAGAGTAAGCTTACTTCAATATGTACTCGATAATCTAATTGTGCAGCGCGATTTAGGTCTACAATAGAGCTGAATATTGCAATCAGGTCTGCCAGGTCACGACGCAGCTTAGTGGCAGATGGTAAAAACCATCGGAAATCAGCCCCTTGTTGCAAGGCAGAAAGTGTAACACTATCTTTTACGGTTACTGCTCCGGACTTTCTCCGCGGCAGATATTGTGGTTCGACACTAGGTGGGACCACCATCATCGCCCAGTCCATAGCTGAAAAAGTGTTCAACCCAAGCTGGTATCACTTTAGGTAGTCTCTGATCATCAATTAGTGTGCCCCTTATTTTTATTGGTGTCGCTTGAATAGAATAGACTCGTGTCGCTTAAAAAGAATAGACTAGTGTCGCGGGAGACCACGGAACTGTGAGAGCGCAATCAGCTGCAAACAAAAATCAAACGATGCACGATCTGGTACTCAATTCGCAAATCAGGTGATGCCACGGTTGCAAGATCTGAGATCTGGGGGCAATAGGGGGAAAAGGGGGAGGAGGCTCCCGAATATATCGTGAATGATCGCGCAATTGACAGTATAAAAGGTGCAGCATGCCAAGCTGTGCAATCCATATCTCATATCTCAAAATGTTGTTCAAGTCTGTGTTGGTGTCTAGTCTCCTTGCCTGTGCCACTGCTGAAGGCGCGGTTCACCGCAGAAGCGCGCTGACCAGCACCGTCGAACAGGTTTCTGCGACGATTACCACCGCCCCCACTGCAGTGGCCATGCCCCACGCCCTGTCTCCTGACGCACTGAAGCAGAAAAGCTCGATTGCCGACCCGTGGTGGGCAGGGTTGGCGTATCGGGGTGTAGGCGACTATGGCCGCTTATAGCTGTTGCTGAGACCTGGGGAGAGGCATTGTGCTTTGTTTCTTGGCGCCATTCAGATAGGATATATATCAATTGAATTTCGAAAGTATTTCGCGATCGTTCTCGCCGAGACTAGTAGAGGTATGTGTAACGTGTGTTGTGCCGGTTCATTATGGTGTCATGTGAACAAAGTCCGGGTTTGTATTGTAGAAGTATGATAACAGTACATGCCATGAGACGTTCAGAACAGAGCGCATCACATCATCCTATCTCATTGGGCGGATCTCCGAAAGAGACCGGTACGCGCGATCGCAATAATTGTTGGAAAAAGTTTCAGCAGTTGGAACAGATTTTTCGCAGCCACTGGTCGGAAATCGTTCCAAGCCAAGGCTAATAGAAAATGATGGTAGGCTTTCGGGACACCCAGCCATTCTCATACTTTTACTGACGTGATGGATAAGGACATCTTCCTAGAATATGCAAGAGGTAAATAGTTCCGGGCTACCATGCCACCACCGCCGGGGAATAGGATACATCAGGTGGTGCAATGTAAACATACCTTGTCCAGTCGTGCATGGTATAAATAGCGCCGTACATGAGACATGTTGGCGCGGGATAAACTGTAAAAGCACTGGTCCAACTCAGTGGGAAAATGCATAGAACAGCAAGCGTGTATGCGATCATTTTCATCAGCTTGATCGGGAATTGTCATGGCGAAACAGGTAATGGCGCCACGCAATTGAATAAGCAATTGGCACCTGTACCTAAAGTGACATGGGGCCAGTTC
>JAKTSS010000246.1:0-18975 GCA_030580355.1 Debaryomycetaceae sp. yHKB357 | reverse complement strand
ACACAAGTGAGTTGTCGGCACAATTTATAGACTTATCCCGGAAGAACACCTAGTTGGTGGATCTGATAGTCTCAGTGGTCCCGATGCTAACTGGTTATGAAATGTACATGTAAATAGCAGATAAACTGACTTATCCCCATCCAACACAAGTGAGTTGTCGGCACAATTTATAGACTTATCCCGGAAGAACACCTAGTTGGTGGATCTGATAGTCTCAGTGGTCCCGATGCTAACTGGTTATGAAATGTACATGAAAATAGCAGATAAACTAACGAATCTCTATCCAACACAGGTATGGTAGTGGCATGTATACAGGCAAATGATAGAAGAGCTCGTCCAAGCCTAGCTCGCAGCTTGAGCCTGGACAGGCGCCTGAGACTGGGCCCTAGCCGCGATGATCTTGTTCCTCATCGTTTCAATATTCTTCTCTTCCAGGGTGATCTTGGCCTCTACCCGCTTGATCTCGCCCTGAATAAACTCTATTCGCTTCTCGACGTTTATTTTGGCCTCTGCCTGGTCCTGTGGCAAGAGCACGGGCCCAATGAGCTTGTAGACTTTTGACGAGTCCTTCAAGGAGGAGAGTTCCTCGAGCACGATCTTGTTCTCCTGAAACTGTGCCTCTAGCTGCAGTCTTGCTCCGATATACTCATTGATACGTTCTTGCGATGCACCAAAGTCTCTCGACAAGGATTGAAGCTGCTGCTGTTGTGGTGATGCCATGACCAGTGTGAAGGTCTGAAAGTAGGCAGAAAAAAGGCGACTGGTGAGTTTACATACACCTCGTTTAAAAAGGCGCAATCACATACACCGCGTACAAAAAGGCGGGAACCCTACCCAGACAGCGCCCAATCATTCCTTACATGTATGTATATCAACTACTCTTATCTCTGCAACGGGCCACTTTTGAGAAACTACAGTCGTCGTCGTTTCACGTTGGGCCGATAGGGGTTTCGTGACGGCGCAGCGTGAGGCGTCTGTGGGTTTGCCAGGACTGGCACCATCACCGCGACGCCGCCGTGATGACGCACATCTTTTACGGTGGGGCTTTGCGACCCTGTGAGCGTGGACGGTTTCTGGTTTCAATAAATAAGCACACCGACGACGGTATGGCGAGGCAAACAAGTCTTGATTAAACACAAAGCCCTGACACTGGTGGAGCCACATCAGGGCGTGGAGCGAGCCGTGCTGCTGCGAAGGGCCACCATCCGCATACACGAGCGCTGCCTCGTCATGCACCATGCCGGGCGGGGTCAATTGAGCAGGGCAGAATAGTTTGCGGGGCATGGGTATCAGCTTGGCCGGCAGTGGGTCTGGGGCACGCGGAGCGCTAGACTGCTCTCGTGCTTTGGGCATATTGTCAAGATGCACAGGGCGGGGAAGGGTGCGTTGTCAAGCCATGGGGTGCGCCTCTAATGTCCTCGTACTCTAGCCGCCGAGTGACACTTGAACCCACGTGATGAATTGAAGGTCACGCGACTTGCAAACACGACGTTATTCCCCGATAAGGAATTTTCCCTGGCAACTTTCGGGCACGAGACTTTTTTTCCAGTGCAGGAGGCCAAAGTCGCGCAGCCCCCACGTAATTGCCGCGTTCACGGGTTGGTGGATTATGTGGGACTGGGTCTAGACCGCCGTATCGTCTTGTGTGACTACCCAGCCGCATTGGCGGATATGGCATCGTATTATTAGAGGGCATAATAGAGTGGCTCCTTTGTGTCTTTGTAATGTCTTTTTCCCCTTATCACCGCCCGTTTCACATGTGTCTTCTCAATCGTGTGTAGTCTCGGTAAGCTGTGTTCTGATCCGCTTCACTCGTATTTGACACTTCACTCGTATCTGACACATCACCCGTATCTGACACTTCACTCGTATCTGACACAAGCACTCTTCTGCAAAGACCTAGCTGACCTTATCATCCCCAGCACGTTTCTTGGCGTTTGCCAACTGGTTCATCTTGTTCATGACAAACAAAAGACCATCGCGTGTGTTTTGGAGGTTGTGGCGGAACCGGTTGCTGCTCCACTCCTCAATGCGGCGCTTCAATCCCAAGAGCAGCAGCAGAAAAAGAACCCGGCTGTGCACATCCGTGCTCTCGTTGCTCCCTGCGAACCTGAGGTACTCCTCGATCTTTACAAACCGGCGATGGTCAATGTTGGCCGTGTACAGCAAGAGGATTCTGGCGCGGGGGTTGACGAAAATCCGCTCAATTATCCACGTTTCTAAGCTGTCGCCACGGAAGAAGGGCGCAATGAACTTGGGAAGGCGGCCGCGTTTCACCACTAACCGCGTGGTGTGGAGATTCCACAGGGAATCGAGACGGGACTCGAGCGTGTCGCAGCAGAGAACGTGCTGGGCGAACGGGTTCGGATAGCGGTTGAAGTGGGCCGCGGTGGTGCTGTTGAAGCTGTGAGGGTACCGGAAGAACTCCTCGAAGCTCAGACCCATCTTGCAAGTTGAATTGTCGAGGGATTGCCTCGGATCTGCCTTAGTATCGCGTCGAAATCTCCAATGTCATCACGCCACAAATCCGGAAACTACGGCTCTGGTCACGTGAATTTCAGGCGCCGTTTTTTTCCTTCTTGTCGGGGGCCGGGCCCCAAGGAAAGCGCAAAAAATATGAATTTGGCTGCAAATTTTCACGACCACTTTAATGCTTTCACTGCATCCACAGTAATTGAGCCTGAGCAAGTGCGTGGTTTCCATGTTAATCGACAATGTGAGCTTTCCACTTTGCCAGTCTAGTGAGTACGCCATCGTCTAGTGAGTGGTCTTTCCACGGGCCCGGTTTTCCCATCTCAAGCAGCCCCTTTTCCCAGACAACTCGTGAATACCTTGCCATCACATAACTCTCATGCCTAATTTGTCATCCAACTCGTGAATTCCTTCACAAATGACCATATTCCACAGCAAAGCGCTTGGCTCTGAGAATGCATCTTTGCGCTTTATCAAGCACGCCGCCGCGAGTAGCCTTTTTTACTTTTACACAAACGCTATATAAACGACTACCGTACTCCTTGTTCCACCCTGTTTATCCTCTGCAATGTCGTACTCTGATAACATTGATGCTAACGATCAATCTCAGCGTGATGGGAACAACAAGCACAGTAACTCCCTGAACCGTGGTGGTGACTCAAATTCTAATAACGCATCTTTTGCCAACAAGTCGTGCGGCTCGTCAGAGGGCGGTTCTGGCTGCTGCAAACGTGGACAGAATTGCACGGGCTGCACTTCGTGCAAACCTGGTTCTGGCTCCGGCTCGGGCTCATGCAACCGCGACGAATCCGCTTCCGGCTCAAGCAACCGTGACGAATCCGCTTCCGGCTCATGCAAGCACGGAGCAAACTGTTCGGGTTGTAGCTCTTGCAATCGTGGCGAATCTGGCTCTGGTTCTGGAACCTGTAGACGTGATGAGCCCGGCTCCGGCTCCTGCATGCGAGATCAGTCCGGTTCCGGCACCTGCAAGCGAGATCAATCCGGCTCCGGCTCCTTCAATCAAGGCAGCTCCAGCTCTGGACACGGCGACTATGCTTCAGGCTCTGGCGAAAAGGACAATTACGGGAAACAAGGCAAGGCTGGATCCCTGTCTCGAAGCGGCGGCGACTCTGCGTACTCGTCTGCTTCTGGCGCGAACGTTTCGGCATTTGCCTCGAGCGGGTCCGCTCTGAGAGGGAAAACCAATGACGATAATGAGTCCGACCGCTTTGGCGGGACGGGTCTGCGCTCGTCAAACAATGAGTCCAGCACCTCTGGAGGAGGCGGTGGTGGTAATTTCGGCTCGGGCGGGGCCAATTCACGCGGCCACTCGGGGAATGACGATAGGTACTAGTAAGCGTTTATTTCAATGGCAATCAAGGCCGGATCTTTTCTAGAGCTTCAAATATCAGCTGCAAATTTGTAAATTGTTTTGATGAATTGAGGAATCGTCTGTCTCTGCATGACTTTGCTATTCAAGAGCTGTGAGTAACGTACGTCGCGGCGTCCCGCTTTTGTCGTACTCCACACTCTGCGGAGATCCCAAACTGAATCATTTCTCGTGTTGCGACGGAGATAATAATTGGCCGTGTCTCGAATACACCGTGCAGCCTGAAATGTCGCTTTACACATCCCCTGCCAGCGCAATCAGAGTCTAAAATTAAGCCTTCTCGGTGTTTCCAGGTGAGGCTTGCGCCGCGCGCGGCTTGGCGGTCCGCACATGACCCGAGTCAAATCTTTTCGGACCCGCTATTGTTGCGACAACAGCCTTTTATCTGCCAATAGGCAGCTTCATCCCCAGCTGACTCACAGTCTATTATTGTGAATCGCAGCCAAATACGGTATTATTCCCGTGCCACCTCGTACTGCGCAAACCCCCCTGTGGTTAAAAATATTTGGTGTTTACGACGCAGGGTGCAAAACCGAATGCAGAACGACTTTTCATAAAAGCGGTGGACCACACCCAGTGAGAACATGTGTGACGATTAGCTGTGTACATTTGGCTGTTCCTCTCGTTAAAACAAACCTGAATACACCCTTGTACATAATCAGGACCCCGATTCACTGTATTGACACAAATTTGCAGCGGAAGAATCAAAAGACGTGGTCTCTGATTTGCATTGCCTTTTAAACCCCCAATTTAGGCTTTTTGCAATCATTTCGAGTCCTGATGAGTGACGTTGCTTATAGTGAGAAGCATGCTATCTTGCAGTCACTGGCACTGTACGATGCGGAAGATGCGGCGCCGCCCCAATCTCGCTTCATGCAGTTCAGGGAATCCTTCAAGAGAGCAGTTCCAACCAAAGACAACAAGATTGGCTATGCCAAGTGCATTACGAAACGGCACTTGCGCATGACAGCACTCAGTACTGGTCTCGGTACAGGATTACTCGTGGCCTCCGGTCAAAAGTTGAGAGCTGCAGGACCTGGCGGGGTGCTCGTGGCGTATGCCATGACCGGGTACCTCATGGTGGTCCCCACTATCAATTCCGCCAGCGAGTTGAGTATCGCGTATCCGGGCTTGGCCGGTGGGTTCCAGTCATTCTACGCAAAGTTTATCGACGAGAGCTACGGCTTTGCATTGGGCTGGAACTATGCCACAAACTCGATTTGTGTGGTGGCGTTGGAATTGGTAGTTGCGGCAATGACCGTCAAGTTCTGGACCACGGCGGTGAACCCTGACGTGTTTGTGGCAATCGTTTTCGCTATCGTCGTGTGCATCAATTTCTGCGGCGCACTCGCGTTTGCCGAATGCGAATTCGCCATGAATGCCTTCAAGGTAATGTTGCTAACGGGTTTCATTGTTTTCGGTTTGTGTGTGGACTTGGGCGCCTCCCTGACTGGATTTATCGGTGGCCAATACTGGCGCGATCCCGGTGCCTTCACGTCCTTCAAGGGCTTGGCCACTGTGTTCGTGGCCAGTGCTTTTTCCTTGGGCGGATCCGAGTTTATCTCGCTACAGGCAGCAGAGGTCGGCGGCAACGTCCGCCAGGCTATTCGGGCCGCTTCAAAACTTATCTTCTTCAAAATCACCGTCTTGTTCGTGGGGTCGCTTATCTTTGTTGGATTGCTCGTCCCCCACACCAGTGAGCTCTTGCTCAGTGCTAATGGCGAAGGGAAAAACGCCTCACCATATGTCATTGCCGCTCAAATGCATGGGATCAGGACTTTGCCTCACATTATCAATGCCATTATTTTGGTATCTGTCACCTCCGTGGCTTCTGCTGCCTTCTATTGCACGCCACGCTTGATTCAGTCACTCGCGCAACAAGGATTAGGCTGGAAATGGCTCAGCTATGTTGATAGGGCCGGCAGACCCTTGCGAGCCATGCTTGTCACAACTGTCTTCGGCTTCGTTGCGTTCATTGCTACGTACAAGAAACAGGGCGAGGTATTTAATTGGTTGCTATCAATCTCGGCCCTTTCCTTCGTCATGGTATGGCTATCGATTTCCATAAGCCACTTGCGGTTTAGAGCTGCGTTAAAGTATAACAATATTCCGTTGCTGTCCCTTGGTTACCTTTCTCCTACCGGGGTAATTGGCTCGTATATGTCCATCTGTATCAACGTATTGATCTTGGTGGTGCAGTTTTGGACCTCGCTCTTCCCTATGGGTGCAAAGAAAGCTAGCATAGACTTTTTACAGGGATACTTGGGCTGCGTCATTTTGCTAGTGCTGTACGTTGGCCACAAGTTTTATTGCAAAGAGTGGCGCCTCTTTAAGCCCGTGAGCGAGATCGATATTGACAAAGATCGGTATATTTATGATCGAGATGTGTTGGAGTTGGAGAGAATGGAAGAAATGGAACGGTACCAGAGCGCACCGCTTTGGAAGAAGGCTTTGATATGCATATTTGAGTGAAGAGGGGAAAGGCTTGAAGAATTCAACAACCTTGTTTTACAGCAGGATGAACATCGTACCATGATGGATGGTCAGCAGATTCTATTACTGGGTCCCTTCAATCACTTGTGCAAGGGGTTCAAAAAGCTGTACTCTTCACAGCAGAGGCCAATCCTATATCAGGTAGTTAAACGTAAGAATCATGTGCACACAAATACCGAAATTTGTTAACCAAATAATCTTGCGACGGGGGATATGACCAATGCGTTTTTTTGAATAGTATAGAAGCCACCTTCAATTCCCTGCCCTAATGCAGCACATGCTCAGGAGAAATATTCCTAATGAGGCCTGCAGAGGCACACTCCATGCAGAGCGTGGACCCACTTCGTATACTTGTAATTTTGTGAAAATTCCAACAAATTGCACGAATCACGCTATTTTCTTTCGATGTCTGGAACAATGCACTTTTGCAAGCTATCAGAAATACCTAGACGTCGCCATCCTCGCAGGATGTTGAAGCGATTGAGAGCCTTACGACCGACACCCAATCGCTAGTGCGCAGCGGCCATACTATCGAAAGATCCATGCCGCCGTAACTTTAGGACCGCCATGCCGTAATGTTGAAAAAGCGCGAAGAGAATTTTTCGGGATATTATTTCCCTGTTGCAGCTACCCTGAAAGGACAATAGTGTAAAAGTCGTGACACTAAAATATCACGGTCCCTAAAGTGGCGCCATCGTTTTTAGCCAGGCCTTCCGTTGACAGGATCGATTTTCAATGTCGGCTTGTAATCTGGCGGGAGCCCTCCAGCAAGGACGGATGGTTCCCGTAGGATAATATCACCTTTGCAAATAGGGATTCGCGCTGCAGATTTGCGATCAACGTCCGCAGAAAGCCGAGTTAAAATATGCAGGGGAAGCCCAGGCTGTTGGCTGAGAAAAAATACCAATCTGTCGCAAAAACGATCAAATGCATCTTCCACCATCGGTCAAACAATCTGTATTAAAGCCCGCTCAAGATCGCTCTGAACATTGAAAAGTCAGTAGCCGCACAGAGTTTCATCCCTCTGAAAATGGATCGTATGGAGAAAGGCACCCCGGCTGTTTCGCTAGACACATGTGCTCAGAGCCAAGAATCTCCCATCTCCACATGTCGATTCAAGCAGTTCCGGGACTCTTTCAAAAGAAGCATCCCCACTGATGAAAATAAGACAGGATTGAAAAGGTGCATCACCAAGCGCCACTTGCGACTCACTGCTCTCAGCACGGGATTGGGTACCGGCCTACTTGTGGCCTCTGGACAAAAACTCAAGGCCGCAGGTCCCGGCGGAGTGCTAGTGGCATATGCAATCACTGGCTACCTAATGCTCATACCATTTGTCAATTCGGTCAGCGAGTTGAGCGTGGCATACTCTGGGCTACCCGGCGGATTCCAGGCGTACTATGGAAAGTTCATTGACGAGAGCGTAGGATTCGCGTTGGGGTGGAACTATGCCATCCAATGGATATGTGTCATTGCACTAGAGTTGGTAGTGGCGTCTATCACGGTAAAGTTTTGGAATACATCGATAAACCCCGACGTGTTTGTCGCGATATTCTTCTCAATGGTGGTTCTTATCAATTGGTGTGGCACGCTCGCATACTCCGAGGCCGAGTTTATCATGAATTTGTGCAAGGTATTGATGCTCAGCGGATTTGTGATTTTCGGGTTTTGCGTGGATCTTGGCGCCAGCCAATCGGGATTTATTGGGGGCAAGTACTGGCGCGACCCCGGGGCATTCACATCGTTCAAGGGATTGGCTACTGTGTTTGTGGCCAGCGCATTTTCGCTAGGTGGGTCCGAGTTCATCTCCCTACTGGCCGCCGAGACGGGCGGGAATGTGCGGCAAGCCATTCGCGCCGCGTCCAAGCTAACGTTTTTCAAGGTGACCATCTTGTTTTTGGGATCTCTCATGTTTGTGGGTTTACTAGTACCGCACAACACGGACCTCTTGTTGAGCGCGAATGGAAACGGCAAGAATGCTAGCCCTTATGTGATTGCGGCGCAGATCCACGGTGTACGGGTATTGCCCCATATCATCAACACAGTGATATTGATATCGGTCACGTCCGTAGCCACTGCCGCATTCTACAGTTCTCCGCGATTGATACAGTCGCTTGCAGAACAAGGGTTGGCGTGGGAATGGTTCAATTACGTTGACCGGGCGGGGCGTCCCTTGCGAGCGCAAATGTTTGTCACAACATGCAGTCTTTTCGCGTTTATCGCTGCGTATCGCAAGGAGGGCGAGGTGTTCAATTGGTTGCTTGCGATATCCGGACTTTCATTCTTGATTGCGTGGATCACTATCTGCATTTGCCACTTGCGGTTTCGCGCCGCGTTAAAGTATAACAATATCCCGTTGCTGTCTCTAGCATATGTGTCGCCCACCGGAGTCATTGGATCATGGGTGTCGATAGCTGTGAATGTGTTGATATTGGCGGCGCAGTTTTGGGTTTCGCTCTTTCCACTCGACAGTGAGCATGCGAGCGTGGCGGGGTTTTTCCAAGGGTATTTGGGGTTGGTAATTCTCATGATGTTCTATATTGGCCACAAGATCCATTGTCGCAACTGGATCGCCTTCAAGCCGTTGAGTGAGATTGACATTGATCAGGACCGGATCATCTACGACAAGCACGTGTTGGAATGGGAGAATATGGAGGATAAGGAGAGGTTTGAGCGAGCGCCCTATTGGAAAAAAGCCTTGATTTTCTTGTTTGATTAGAGTGCGATGTTGGTGGGTCTAGATTCGCATGAGAGGCTAGAAGTGATTGTGAATGCATGTCTGATGAGATACAGTATCGCCAAACAGTTACCGGTGAACAATAACCGCCGCACAATCGACGCTCAAGATTTTTGGCGGGGTAGGTGCATGTGACTAATTTTATCTTTGACACAGGTGTTGTCCTGAGTTGAGGCAGGAAAATCACATCCTATGGAGGAAAAAATTCGATATGACGCTGGTTTTCTAGAAGAGTACTTGAGCTAGATTGACTGGCACCTGGAAGGGTACAACCATGATACTACGGTATAAATCAGGCGACACGATTCATTTGCATCCTTTTTGCAGAGAGTTTCGTCGCCAGATTCGGCAATTGCATATCAAGTAGATGAAATTGGGGCTTGAAGTTCTGCGTCACCATGGCTGGCGAAACGCTTACTGCATGTCTTGGTCTACTTGGATTTGCGGTTTGCTGGGTAATAATCACAGTCTGTCATGGTTATTTTGATGCCAAGAAAGCACAACTGGAAGCCTCTCATGATGCCGGCGAAACCCAGCGAGCACGAATAAAAGGCGTCGCGTGGTGCGGTCAGCCTGCATGGTCAGCCGTCAGTGCTATTATAAGAATGCTGATTGGCTGGTGCGGATAGATAAGAATGCTATCCTCGCATCATGCAGTTGTTCGAGGGCACGTCACAATAAGTAGTGGGGTCGCAATACGTCGTGGGGTCGCAATAAGTCGTGGGATCGCAATACGTCGTGGGGTCGCAATAAGTCGTGGGATCGCAATACGTCGTGGGGTCGCAATAAGTCGTGGGATCGCAATCGTCGTGGGGCCGCAACACGTCGAGAGGTCGCAATAAGTAGTGGACGGTGTAGAAAAGCGACAACTTCAGTTGCGGTTGGCACTCCACCGACAGAGGCACATTCCGATCGATTTAAGCTTTTGACGTACACACGTGAAGTGATTGTGTCAATCTAGCAATCCAGCCAATCACACGCTTGCAGTCTGGCAATCAGATCGCGCCGCGTGTTGGCTCTAGTGTTATCTGAGAAAAATACCCGGAGCCCCCGCACGGCAGGTGTATCGTCTGCCTGCAGAACTCCTCCTTGAGCACGTGAGCGCGCGAAAATAATGCTATTTTTTCGGGGTGCCCTCCAACACCCCGCCTTCCCACGCGTAGCACCACTGCGTAGCCGGCTTGTGATAGGTGCGATTACAAGGAGGGGAACAGAGCATGACCTGATCCGTGACCCGGCCTGTCACAGATAACAGCAGTGTGTGAACCCGCACTATATAAACAGGCTCGCCCGCCTCGCCTCCTCGCTCTTCACGTGTCCCCTCCAGTCTGAGGCGCCACCCAGCGCCAAGCCAATCGCCGTGAAATCTCCCAGCAAAATATTCTCCTTCAACTGTTCCATCATTCCCGGCTAAAAACGGAAATGTTACGCGAGCTGATTACGTTACAAAGCAGACTGTCGACACGCATACGCAGCTGGGTTCTAGATCCACTGTGCGTGGGAGTCAACCATTGCCACATTGCGTGCGTCAATAGCAATGTGCGTGCTTGCAGGACGAGTGCTGCTGTCGTCCCACCTCCCACCCATGTCGTGTCAGCTTGCGATTAGGGGCGAGCTAGTATTGTTTTTTTCGGCGCCCTTGACGCTGATTCGTCGGACATTGTCCTTGGGGGGGTCAACCGTGCAGGACCGATTTTCCTTCGCCGTTATCGCGCCCAATAAGACTGTCTCTTATTACCCCGCAATCACTGGCAGGGCGTCGCGGACCCAGTTTTATACCCCGCATTCCCACATTTGCCATATAAAACTTGTGCATTCTCGCTCCTCTATTCGATATACGAATTTTTCAGCTCGGCGTAGCGCAAAAAAATTAATTACGAGCCATCGCTATCAAGCTGTCGTCTGAGTGTCCTGTGATTTTGACCGTCTCTGTCTAGAGTCTGAATTTACTCCGCTTGTCGACATTCCTTATATACTTGGGACCCCATTCTCGCAATTACAACTTGTTTCATTCTACCTACCTCTCTCTTTCCTTCTCCCCTACCGCTCTCTTTTCTTCTCACCTACCACTCTCTTAGCTCCCATCAAGAATGGAACGCAAAGTATTCTATGAGAAGCCAACGCTCGCCCTCTCCCTGAACCTGGATAATGGCAGTGCGAGCTCTTCGCCTTCCTCGCGCTTTGAGGGGTTCAAGGACTCCTTCCGAAGAGCTATCCCCACAGACGAAAACCTGCTGGGCTTGAACAAGTCAATGACAAAACGACACTTGCGTATGGTGGCCCTCAGTACCGGCCTCGGAACCGGGTTGCTCGTGGCCGCAGGCCAAAAGTTGCGGAACGCCGGACCCGGCGGCGTCCTTGTGGCCTACGCTATAACGGGATACTTTATGCTCGTGCCCACGATATGCTCCGTCAGCGAACTCAGTATCGCCTACTCGGGCTTGTCGGGCGGATTCAACTCGTACTATGCCAAATTTATCGACGAGAGCTATGGCTTCGCATTAGGCTGGAACTATGCCATCCAATGGATATGCGTCGTCTCGCTAGAATTGGTGGTCGCGGCTATCACGATAAAGTTTTGGAACACCACCATAAACCCGGACGCCTTTGTCGCAATATTCTATGTTATCGTGGTGGGCATCAATTTCTGCGGCGTCAAGGGCTATGCGGAAGCAGAGTTCGCCATGAACTCGTGCAAAGTTATCATGCTCACGGGCTTTGTGATTTTTGGCTTTTGCATCGACATGGGCGCCTCGTCCTCGGGTTTTATCGGCGGCAGGTACTGGCACGATCCTGGCGCCTTCACCTCTTTTAAGGGTGTGGCTACCGTTTTCGTGGCCAGCGCCTTTTCGTTGGGTGGGTCCGAGTTCATCTCCCTTCTGGCCGCAGAGACAGGCGGTAACGTGCGCCAGGCGATCCGTGCCGCATGCAAATTGGTCTTTTTCAAGGTCACCATCTTGTTTTTGGGCTCGCTCGTGTTTGTGGGCTTGTTGGTGCCAAGCAACCACGAGCTCCTTTTGAGCGCAACAGGCTCGGGGAAGAACGCCTCGCCCTACGTCATTGCCGCGCAAATGCACGGCGTGAAGGTGTTGCCCCACATTATCAATGCCGTCATTTTGATCTCGGTCACGTCCGTGGCCACGGCCGCATTGTACAGTACCTCCCGATTTATCCAGTCGCTCGCCGAGCACGGCATGGCGTTCCAATGGTTGAACTATGTCGATAGAATGGGCCGCCCGTTGCGCGCTCAGCTCGTTGTTACCGTCATTAGTTTGTTTGCCTTTATCGCCGCGTACGAGAAGCAGGGCGTGGTGTTTAACTGGTTGCTTGCAATCTCAGCGCTCTCCTTTGTGTTTGCGTGGATGAGTATCTGCATCTGCCACTTGCGTTTCAGAGCCGCATTAAAGTACAATAACATCCCGTTGCTGTCTCTAGCGTACGTTTCGCCTACAGGCGTCATTGGCTCGTGGATATCTATCGGAGTCAATGCCTTGATCTTGATTGCACAGTTTTGGGTGGCACTCTTCCCAATCGGAGCCAAAGAGGCTAGTGCCGAGTCCTTCTTTGAGGGCTACTTGGGGTTGGTCATCTTTTTGTTGTTTTACATCTACCACAAGTTGCGTCACCGCAACTGGCGATTGTTCAAGCCCATCAGCGAAATCGATATCAACAAGGACCGCGTCATCTACGACCCTGAAATATTGGAATTGGAGAACCTTGAGGACAAGGAACGTTTCGAAAAAGCTCCGTTCTGGAAGAAGGCCTTGATATTTTGCTTTGACTAGTTGCCACAGCTCTAGTCTGAGTTTCCCATAGATAGATAACAATACATTCCGATTTCTTGCACACTGTGCATGTGAGTTGCATATACGGAAAGATCGCCTCGATGCAAATCTCGACGATATTCGCAGCGGCTGCACTCGTACCTTTGCAATGCCCAAACTGTAATATGGCTGCGAAAAACAAAAAAAGTGGTCCCCCACTATAAATTCGCAGCCTAAAAATCTTGTTCCCTTTTTAACCGCCTTTACCCGTCCTTCTTCTTGCGAAACCATGACTATTACGACTGCATTTGTGACGAGGCCCGAGGGATACCTTGTAGACCCTCGGGCATTGACCCCAGTACACACTGGTTTTATCTCCCACCTTGAAACCTACCCCACCTACGTTTCGAGCAAGAACGCCTTTTACGCTCTCCCGCTCACCAAACGCACTGTCAACCTCGTGCGTGGTCCAGTGCTCTACGTCCGTAACACCAACCCCGTCAAGTTCTTTATGGACCATACCTGCGCTTTCGCTGACGGTGCGCTTGACCAGGTCGACAAGTTTGTGCCTGGCCTCAAGACGCTTGAGTTCCGTGACGTGCTCCGGCCTCTTAGAGGCCGTGCGACGCAGAGTCACGGAGATGCGACCGCCCAGGCACCGCGCAAAAGATTCTTGTGGAGAATCCGTGGCCCTAAACCCGCTGCCACCGTGAACGCGCGAAGTACCGGGGTCAGCACGGGTCGCCGGGCCGACGGCTGCGAAAAGGCTCAGCAGACGAGACAGAGTTGCAGTAATCGGAATCACGATGGGGACAACAACGATCCAGGCAACAATGGATGTGCTGTCGCGGCATTCGTCGACAGGGTTTGGACCAGAAATGGCGAGCACCGCGACGATGGTGTTGTTCACGTCACTTCCGGTGCGCCCGTGAGTGCCGTTGAAGAAGCACACGCTACGCGAGCACTCGCATAGCAGTGCCAACCAGTCTTGTGGCTTGTTGCTTGATTTTGCATTTGCCTTTTAGCTTACCTTTTTTTTATAGTTTACTTGTTTTCATTTCCACTATAGTAGACAATAAGACCGGTCCTACAGACCGGCATGGTCGAACAACTAGCATAATTATTATGTGACACCTAATTTAACGTGGAGAGGGAGACCACGAAGCTTAACAAATTCCTATCGACGCAGACTATCCCTCGTTCTCCTCCCTCAAGAACTAGTCCTTGGACTTTTTCTTCTTCTTTTTGGGTTCTTCGCCGTCTTCGGACTTGCGCTTCTTATCCTTCTTTTCTTTCTTGTCCTTCTTTTCCTTCTTTTCTTTCTTTTCCTTTTTCTCTTTCTTCTCCTTCTTTTCATCGCTGCCACTGTCGACGGCCATTGACTCTTCACCTGCTTCAGCAAGATCGCTCAAGTTCAACGCCAAGGCGGCCTTGACAGCATCTGCATTCTTCATGGGCGCACTTCCGGTATCGTAAAAGCTCAATCTCTGCTCCACCTGCTGCTTTAAGATCTCTCCGAATGCCGTGGTGGGCTCGTCAGAGTAATTGTCGATACGCGAGGCGATAGAGCATTTGTTGGCCAAGTATCGCGAGATACGGCCTTTATTCTTGGAAGCAGCACGACCGATAAATGAGGAATGGTAGATCAACCCATACTTTGGCGTGTTCCCCTTGGTTTTCAAGGCGCGGAACAATGCCTTCTCCGCGCCCAAAATCTGAACAGTTGAGGCTGCCTGCTTTGACAAGTTCGTTAAGGATCCCGCATGTGAAATCAAGCGTGCTCCAACCATTTCTCCAATCAAAGTAGACAAATTGGGGGCAACAGTGTGCATCTTGTCAGTCAAATACTGGTACAACTTTCCGCGGTACTCGCTGATATCAACCACTCGCTCTGCGAATGTCATGACGTTTTTCATATCTTCTTCGCTCAAATCCTGGCCCATCGAGATACGGGCATTGTCAATAACGCGCTGGGCGACTCCAGAGTCCTCTTTGAGTAAAGCAGCAACATCATGCAATGATTCATCTGACAAGGATGCCTTGTCTTGGATAAACAAGGCCAATTTAGCGTACGAGTAGTTGTCGGAGACGATCTTGGCCAACTCAGGAAAGTGCCATCCATACCACTCCTTCACTCTCATTGAAAACGTGTTGACGTCTTTATCTAACTGATCCAAGAGGGCAATTGCTTGGATAATATGGTTATCGTTCTTTTGGACGGAAAACTTGACTTTTGCTCTGGAAAAGGCATGGCCGAGACCCAATTGAGCACGCTCAATGTCGCCCTCCTGCAAGTCTTTGAACAACTTGGCGCCATGGACCCGGATTCCGCGCAAAAAGTCCTGTGCAATCTCGCTCGATATACAGTCGACGTTGGGGAAAAGCTCCTTGATTGATGGGCCCAAGTTTTTGTCAGAGACTCCCAAGCAGAGCTTCTTTTTGGACTTTGGCAAATTCAACTCCAATACTGACTTGAGATAGTCGGACACAAGACCTTCCGAAATATCATTTGCGTTTTCCAACGCCTGTGCGGCGCCCTTGAAGGGAGCAAAGGACACCAATTCAACCATCTTGGAAAATTTACCCAAATCGTTCGCCGCTTCTTGCACCTCCTTCATGCGAGAGGCAACCTCGTCCTGCTGGATCAATACTTTGAACACGGCATAGCCCGTGGCCTCTTCAAAGAGGAGATAGTCCAAGCCTGCCATATCTGTATGATACGATGGATCATCTCAATGCAAAGAGCCGAAAAATTCTTCCTCATCGCAGGATTGAGGTCACGTGAATGTAATTGCAACCGCAGCCCATTTGCTTCCTAGAGGACTACAGGTGGAACAAGTCTAGCGTAATTCTACCTCTAGACGCCATTTACGAGCGGGTCTTGGATTAAGGTGTACTTGGGTATACTTACACAAAATATCTCGAGTTTTGGCGTCAATTTGGGATTTTTGGGGCCTACGAAGTCTGCTTACATGCGTGCAGGAGGGTCTTGGTGGGCGATAAGATCCAATCAGTATTGAGGGTGCGTCTGATACTTGTGGCGGTATGAAGCAATGCGTACCAGCCTCATAGTACCATACTACGCGTTACAACATTGGGCCTACGCTTACGCTGTGAATATAAGTAAAAGCTTCTGTTCAACAGTGTCTAATATGATTATGTAGAGACCCGACAAATCAAGCAAAGTTGACTTCCCAGTTCATCTCTTCAAGAATGGAGAGCCAATCAACACACTCTTCTCCATGCGGATCCAATTCCCACACCTTCTCGGCAAGTATTTGAACGTTTTTGACGTTCCACGGGGCATATAACGAGATGTAACGGCTTATTCTGTTACGCATTGCCTTGCGATCTTGCCACGTGCAACAGTGTATGGACGCAATGAAAGTTGGAAAGACGAGCAGTGCTTGAACCGAGGTGCCTAGCAACGAGTCGATACCAGAAATCAATTCTTTATTGATCATCTGCACGTCGGGCAGCTTAGGACGACGCTTGAGGATGGAGTGCATTAAAAGGAGCCGGGCACAGAGTTGCAACACGTAAAAGAGGTTGACGTGCTGGTGTCGTTCTAGGGGGGTCATGTACGCAAGATGCTCCTGATCGGGCTGGGCGGCGGTAATTTCATGTTGGAGTTGTTCACATTGCGCAAATAGAAGAGAGTCTACCAGACCTGCACCGGTCAACCGACGACGACTCGCGAATATCAACTGGTTTACCTTGCCGAGAATGCGGTACATATTGTGAATCACTCCCAATAGCGGGTTCATCTGGCCGGAGCGGTAATCATCACGCAGTTTGAACGCAGCGTCATACTCTTCCGGCAGAAAGTGCATACCGCGGCTGCTGGCACATCCACTCGACATAAATTCGTGGTACGCAAAGTTCGACACTAGCCACGTACCTTCGCGCAGTCTGTTGAAATTGCTCATTCCGCCGTGTCGGCGCATCAACTGTGCTGCCAGCTTGAGATACACCAGCCATTCTTGGACGTCGCCGTGACAAATTTTGGCGCTGTATAGGAGGATGAAGGTGGCAAGGTGGGCGACCACTTGCGGGCTGCATGCCATCTGTGCTGACGTGAACGTGTCTGCTATATGCTGAAGAGCCAACCTGACGAGCTCCTGGCCCTCGGCAACCCATTCTCCTCCTAGAGCAAACGCCAGCCACGTTAGGACGCCGTAGAGGACACCCTTGTCGCGGCTTGCGAGCGGCAAGAAGATGCTGCGGTACCAGTTCGCCTGCTGTTGCAACGCGTCAGGCAATATTGATACGCGGCTACTGAGGTTGGTGACGTAGTAGCGGTATAGATACTGCCACCTGGGGTTTGAGAGCTCGGGAATGAATGACGGTTGCGGCAGCGGGAGCAGAGACACGAGCACTTGTTGGTGATTGTCAGAGAGAAAGTCGAGCCCCAAGCGGACAGGATCAAAGTCGGCTGTTGAAGAGTGTGTTAGATGCGGCATGGGGTCGTCCATACCGGCGAGATCAAACGATCCCATAAGCGACGAGAACTGCGGAGAGGCCAAAATCTGTTGGATGGTGGGGGAGGATGCGTGATCACCCTGTTGAAAGTTAGGTGAGGATGCGCGATCAACCTGTTGAAAGTTAGGTGAGGATGCGCGATCAAATTGAAAGGTGGGAGAGGATGCGCGATCAACCTGTTGAAATGTAGAAGAGGATTCAGGTTTATCGTGCTGAAGAGCAGGGAAGGAAGCCCTTTCAAAGTGTTGGACAGAGGATGCCCGTTCCATCTGTAGACGATTCAGGGAAGATCGCCCTATTTGCTGGAAAGTGGCAGGAGAGGACACGCGCCTCTGTAAGAGCAGCGAAATGGGCAAGGCGCTGGAACTCTGGTCCTGACCAGTCGTTCCAAAGCCAAACTGCACATCAGTCGCGAGCATGTCCCAGGGATTAACCTTTGAATCTAAAGCGGTTCCAGAGTCAATAGTGTCAAAAGCTTGACTCGACCGCAAGTGACCAGAGTTGTGATAACGGACCGAAGGAGTATAGAGGGTGTCGGAATCATTCCAGTTAGACACATTGTCTAATGCATTGAGAGGACTGTCAAACTTGCTATTGGGAAGTTCCTGAAGAAGTAGCTTATCGGTGGACAGATTCTGGAGTAATAGCTTATCGGTGGACAGATTTTGTGAAAAGAGCTTATCGGTTGACAGATTCTCGAGCAAAAGCTTATCGGCGGACAGCTGGAGCAATAGCTTATCGGTGGACAGATCCTGGGGAAATAGCTTATCGGAGGACAGATCGAGGAGAAATAGCTTATCGGTGGACTGCGCCTGGAGAAATAGCTTACCGTTTGACTGCTCAATGCCAAACAGCTCCAGTATTCGAGTTTGCTCAAAGTCGGGATTGCGACATGTAAAGTCCATGTCTGGTCGGAGAGATGAGATTGAGCTGCATTGCAACAGTGACGATGTGTCCAGAGACGAAGATTCGTAGGAGTCGTGGCCGCGCAACAGCGCCGGATGAGTTCGAACAGTGCGCGACGCTCTATGGAGATCCTTGGACCGTTTGTATACGCTTGACGGGTCTGCTAAGCGGGGCTGCTGGGACGGAAAAGACGCGAAATCTATAGGACTGGTGTTGAGATGGTAGTCAGTTTCCGCCTTGCATGATTTAATGTGATTGGGTTGCTGATGATCGTTTACCGGGACAGGTGCATACAGGTTTGCGCTGAGCCGCTTAGCCCGCCTACTTTTCTGCAGAGAGGGAACACGGACCAGAAAAGTCTCTGGGGCCAGTAATGTGGGATTGGTAGTAGAAAAAGCAGCACCATGTAGATTTTCGGGAGACTGACCGATTGCGTTTTGCCTTTGATGAGCCACAGGAAAGCGCAGTTTGGTGTTGGAGTGACGATTCCGCAACTTGTGGGTACGTTCGCGTTCATGCACGCTTTCGCGAATGCTGGTAATTTCCTCTTTGGACATGCATTGGTAGTCTATCCAGACGCAAGGCTTGTTGAGCCGCAGGCAATTGGAACAAGTAGGTTTAACTTCGTCGCACTTTTTCTTGCGAGCCTTGCAGGTCAAGCAGCCCTGGCGGGAGCGCAGTTTTTTCTCCGGATACAGCAGGTGGGGGAGCCTTGGGGGAGGTCCTGGGGG
>JAKTSS010000245.1:0-19032 GCA_030580355.1 Debaryomycetaceae sp. yHKB357 | reverse complement strand
GTAGGTATAGATGATAGGAGAAGTAGCCAGATGATAAGAGAAGTAGGCAGATGACAATCTTGACGCTGGATAAAGTAGCTACAGATGACAGGAGGAGTAGGTATAGATGATAGGAGAAGTAGCCAGACGATAGTCTCGACGCTGGGAGAAGTAGGTATAGATGATAGGAGAAGTAGCCAGATGATAAGAGAAGTAGGCAGATGACAATCTTGACGCTGGATAAAGTAGCTACAGATGACAGGAGGAGTAGGTATAGATGATAGGAGAAGTAGCCAGACGATAGTCTCGACGCTGGGAGAAGTAGGTATAGATGATAGGAGAAGTAGCCAGATGATAAGAGAAGTAGGCAGATGACAATCTTGACGCTGGATAAAGTAGCTACAGATGACAGGAGGAGTAGGTATAGATGATAGGAGAAGTAGCCAGATGATGGTCTTGACGCTGGGAGAAGTAGCTACAGAGATGAATAAGTATCTGACGAGAAAAGAGCGTTTTGCGTTTCATGTGCTTACCTCGCGTGGCGTATGGTTATCGATGCATGCTCTGCGTAACGTTGAATGATCGCTTGCATGCTCTGCGTAGCACTTGATATTCATATGCACACTACGTTGCCTGCGATGGTAATATACCCTGCAGCGTTTGACCATTACACGCAGCTTTGACCATCACTTATCCTGCAGCGATTGACCATTACCGCAGCTTTGACCAATACTGACCCTGCGAAGCGTGTGGCAATCATTCACCCCTAGAACGTTGACGAACAATTAGGTTGTACAGCCATAGGAGACAGTCGCCCACGCCGCGCAGCCTTCAACAGTTATGTGCCCGTGTCTATATTTCGGAGGCCTCGATGCACTGGGCACAAGATTCGGCAACGGTCCTTACACTTTTTCAGGTGAGGGAAGTGAGGGCTATCACGATTTATTGGGGACGTGGTGTCTTGAAAATCCCTAAAGCGAAGCGTCCGAGTACGGCCCGTCGTTATCCGGAGCGATTACTGGAGATGTGAGACTTTTGGATCGAGACGATGCCGATCCGGTCACGATTCAAGATTGGCAAAGGTAGCAAGACACGTTTGAGTCACGGGGCAGGTTTCATGCGTCGCGAGTGCAACGTAGTAGCCGGAGGGACGATTTCGGCCAAGACTGTGAAGAACGGGAGCCAAAAACCCATAATTGAAGTAGCTCGCGCGGGGAAAATGCGGTGGAGCAAGCGACGATGTGCGGGTGAGAGTGGTGTTGAGTGAAGTTGATTGTCAGATAAAGTTGTAACGGCTGCTGATGACAGGTAGATAAGGTTATGATGACTGATCCCACAAGATGATGGCAGATAAAGTTGTGACGGCTGCTGATGACAGGTAGATAAGGTTATGATGACTGATCCCACAAGATGATGGCAGATAAAGTTGTGACGGCTGCTAATAGAAGATGAAATGTTACGATGAGTATCTTGGAAGGATGCAGATAAAGTTGTGACGGCCGCTAATAGAAGATAAAATGTTACGATGAGTATCTAGGAAGGATGGCAGATAGAGGGTGCAGCACATGCGAGAGCAGGCGATAGCGGCATTGTGGCAAGAGAGGCGAAACAGAACAATAGGAAATGCGCGGGGTAAGCGAGGGGAGTGGATATGTAGCGTTACTATTAAGCGCGACGTTGGGTCAGTAGGAGAGTAATCAGAGATTCCGGAGACTGCATACTTGGAGCAGGGTACAGGAGTGAGAGACAAGCACTGAGGGTACACATGCAGGGAGCGTCCCAGCGGGAGAGACGTTCACGTCTGCGGCATTGCAACACTCGAGGTTGGTCCTGGTCCATCGGATGCAACGGAAGATGCGCTGGGGTACCATGTTCGCATCACGTGCGCGGTAGAATCAGCACAAGAAAAAACGCCGGTCGAATGCAACATTACTCCAGCAGATGACGGCTGGCCCTTAACGAACGACGAACAATACTTGGCACGCCCGGCTCGCACGGTGCAGCACACGCCTCGGAAGCAGCGGCCTACGCGCGACGCCTCGCGCCGGGGTGAGAGTCTGGTGAAGAGTGGTGAGGAGTTGGTGGAGCCTGGGTGCCTGTGACCCTGGGAGCATGGTCCACTGGGAGCCTGGTGCAGAGTGCTAGCGAAGAGCCCGCTGGACCGCTGGGCCCTCCCGCGGCCCCGGCATCCCGCCGTTCACGTGCCCCCGCGGGCGAGGCTCCCTCCGCTATTCTTGCTCACTATTGCAACGGTTGCATTTTTTTGCCCAGAGCTTGTCCTGCACAATGCCATGTTGTCCTTTTTTCGTGCCTTGGGCGGCTCTCCGTCGTCACCACCACTGCTCTCCAAGATCCCCTGGCCCCATGCGAATGTGCGCGGCTGCCGTCTATTTACTGCGTTTCCCCGGCCTGCTCTTCCTCCGCGCCCGCCTGCTTTCTTTTCCTTTATAACCACCTGCGTCTGTCGTCGACTCTGCCTCTGCTGCCTGGCTTTGTCTGATTTCTGCGTCTCCTGTCTGCGTCTTCGTCTCTCAAGTGTTTCCGCTTACAGTCGAACCCTGTCGAGTACCCCCGACAATACTCTTGCTGCTTGATACCGCTTCACGGCTTCACGGCTTGTTACTGCTTGTTAACTGACACTGCTTGTTAATTAACACTACTGGTTAACTGACACTACTTGTCAACTGACACTGCTTGTTAATTGACACTGCTTCATTACTGACACTACTTGTTCACTGACACTACTTGTTAATTGACACTACTTGTTAACTGCTACTGCTTCATTAATTGACGCTGCTACTGCTTGATATATCCCCACCTTCTTCCGACAATCTAGCTCGCCATGTCTGATCCTACTCTCGCGATACCTCTCCCGTCCGCACCGGCTCCCTCCCTCGATCCGTCCGTCGCAGGCGCCTGCTCCGCATTCACCCGCGGCGTCTCCCCCCTGGAGTTGCCCCGGCTGTCCCTCCTCGTGTGGCACGAGCTCGAGGCCCTGTTGGACAAGGCCCTGGGCCACGCCATGTTGCCCCACTATGTCGCCAGGCCCCGCGGCCTGGAGCACGGCCACTACTTGTGCGTCGACTTGGGCGGCCTGACCTTGCGCGTCGCCATCGTCCATCTCCCGGGCAACTCCCCCTCAACGCTGCCGCTGTCCGATCAGGTGGATCAGGTGCTGTCCCGTCAAGCGCTGGCCAACCACGCGCTGTCCCCTCAGGAATGTCCAGATAGTGTTCCTTGTGAAGAGAATGTGCCTACTACAACCAAAAAAGATGCCCTGACCACTGTCGAAAAAGATGCCCCGACCATCACCAAAAAAGATGCCCCGACCACTCTCAAAAGAGATAACTTATCCACTCCCACACCAAGTCGCGAGCTGGACCCCTTTGAAGTGGACGCCGAGCTGTGCGCCTTCACCGTCAACCGCTACAAACTGCACCGGCCAGACACCCACAAACCCGCTACCCAGATTCTGATTGAGTATCTCCCCAACAAGCCGATTCTGACGGACTTTTTCTCGAGCTTGCCCGTTCGCGCGGGCGTCTCGTCGCGCAAGCCCCTGCTGGACGACCACGCCACCGCGTCGCCTCCCCACTCGCTGCCGTGCTCCCCCACCCGCTCCCGCGACCTGGACCTGTCCCTTCCCGAATACCCCATCCTGGTCTCGGAAACAAAGTGGCTCATTGGCAACGACCGCAAGGTGGTGGACATTGACTTTTTCAACTCCATCACCGACAAGATCTACCACGTCTTATCCTCGCAGTCGGTCATCAAGCTCGACTCGCGCATCGCCGCGGGCGTCACGTGGCTGTTCCCCCTCGACAACCGCTCCATCAACTCGGCCCTCATCTTGGGCATGGGCAAGGGCTACTCGCTCCTGCCCCTGCTACGCGGCGCAGACCTCAAGACCCTCTTGGAAAAGGCCATGCTCGAGCGCCACAATGTCATGTTGGACATTAGAATCGTTTTCAACGACTCGCTCGCCGTGCTCACCGCCGCCACCTACATGGACCCCCTGGTCACCAGCGCGCTCGTGTTGGGCACTGGCCTCAATATGTGCTTCGCCTTGGCAAAGGACCTGGTCCCGTTGGAAAAGCAGTTGCAGGTTCCCGACTCGTACATCATCTACAATGCCGAAATGTCCTTGTTTGGCCATGGCCTCGTCCAAAGGCTCGGCACCCGCTTTGACACCTTGATTGACCCCCGCATGCTGGCGGAAAAGCTCCCCTTTGTGCTGTACATGCTGCAGGACCCCGTGCTGCACAAGTACTTGCAGCCCATGGAGCAAATGGCCGCCGGGCGGTACCTCACAGAGCTCGTGCGTCTCGCCGTGTGCGACTTGGCCGCCAGCAAGTGCTTTTTCGCGCAGGTGCCCGCGCCGCACATTGAAAAGTTGTCCCAGTCCCCCTTTGATGGCGTCCCCGGCGAGCTCATGTGCTTTGTTCTGGAGCATCTGGACTTGCTGCTGATCGCGGACGAGTGGTGCCGCTTTCACAAGTGGCCCCGCGAGTGCGTGCTGTTGCAGGACGCGCGCCACCTCAAGCTCATTGTCGACAGCATCGTGACCCGCGCCGCGTTCGTGGCGGCCTCGTGCATCGTCGCGACCCTCCGCTTCTTGTACGCCCACAATGGCCCCTTTGACGCGCCCGAGACCTCCATTGGCTACGTTGGGCTGGTGCTTGAAAACTTGAAGTCGTTGCACCGCCAGATCCTCGCGTTTGTGAACGAGTGCTGCGTGTTGCGCGACATTGGCGTCCAGGTGGTGTTCACCCCGGTCCCGCAGAGCTCGATTATTGGGTCCGCGATCGGCGCTGCGTGCCACTTGTAGCGCCAAAAGTGGCTGGCGCGGGGACAGCGGCTACTAGGATAGCACTTATTTAGGTGTTTGTATACAGCTAGGTTTTGTCCATTGAATAGGATGCGTGATAATGTGACTAACCTCGAATGGAATAGGACGCAGCTAATAATTTTGAATAAAATAGGATGCCTGATAATCGTCAACGAATAAGATGAAGCTAACCTTGAATGAAATAGGACGCGGCTGATAATCGTCAACTGAATAGGGTGCAGCTGATGGTCTTTAATTGAAGGGGGTGCAGCTGATATTCTTTAATTGATTGGGACGCAGCTGATAATCGTCAACTGAATAAGGTGCAGCTGATGGTCTTTAATTGAAGGGGGTGCAGCTGATATTCTTTAATTGATTGGGACGCAGCTGATAATACTCTATTGAATAAGGTGCAGCTAACTTCCTTTAATTGAATGGGATGCAATGTAAAAGTGGTGTCGGTCTTACGGGTCTGACGCCACCACTGAACAATAATGTCTCACGCGTCCTAACTTTGGGATAGTTTTGGAAATGTAGTTTCCCCCCCGCCATCCCGCTCTACTCATGGGAGGCGGATGGTAATATGCGCCTCCGGAATTAGCAAAAAACTACAAGGTTGCATTTTGCGACGGACGATTGTTTCCCGTCGCGTATGCGAATAGATACCACAGTGAGACTATTATGCCGCCTCAAAGTCCAATCTCACCGGCTGCGAAAACGCTCAATGGAACCGAACGTGCATGCAACACACGATGGTACATGTTCCGATAATATCCGTGACATCTTGCATTTGCATGAACCACAAGTAGATCGGCGCATCGTGTGTTTCACGCGAAACAGAATGTCGCATGGTGCGGATCAGCTTGGCGCGGTAAAATCCCACGAGAAATATTTCAGCTCCAGGAGATTTTCCCTTGCGCCTTCTTCGAGATCTCATGAGATTGACTTTACCGTCAGATTGTTACCAACGGCTCCAGGACTTTTCAAATAGTAAATGCCGAGTATCAGAATTTTACGCAAGGCGGTCCACGGCAAAGTGCCTTTTAAACATGCATCAAAGTGCCATGTGACACTGTTGACGCACACTTCCGCTACATGATTTCATGAAACTAGCCGACTATGCATTGCTCTAGTGTTGAATAAGCAGGATTGGAGAGTGACGTTTGACGTTGCGCTTCACTATTATGTTCCATGGCTCTTGCGTAGAAATTTCTAGATCTAAATCTAGCGATAATGGCGCACGCTATTGTGGCCAAAAGGTAAAGCAATCGCAAGGAAGAGTCGTCTAGTGCCGGGCCACGGCACTGGACCGGTACCACGGCACTGGACCAGCACTAGACGACAGGAGAGTTGATGAAACGTTCGATATCAAGACAAACAAATGGGTGTTCCGGGTTTCATTCTCAGTCATCGTTTCATGTGAAGCTTGACCTTTGGCATGATCACATACGAGCTTCCAGGATATTCAAACACTGTGAGCCGGCCACTCCCAACAAATTCAATTGAGCTCAGGTTTTAGATTCATGCGTAAGATGTCAAAGACCTATACATTAGCTACAACTTGCAGTACCGCCGGGAAGAAGCATGCCTATGCATACTACCTTACAATGCAAGCGAGGGAAACGAGGCGGATCAAACAGAGTCCTTGAGAGATTTTGACGGAAACCGCAAACCGAGACCTCCGTTTCGCGCTGCGATACCGTAATAGCACAACAGAGTCACATTCTGATGTATCAAACACACCAGCTCAAGCAAGCTACAGAACCAAAGCACGGATATCAAATCAAATTAGGCGGCTACAGGGTGTTGTCGCTTTACAAATGCGGTTCAATCCCGCCTGCAGCATGGTCGCTCACGACCACGACGTTGGGGTGGCTGTACAAGTACAGCGCCGGGAATTCCGGATCGTTATGCTTGCCGTTCAACAAGCGTTCAAGCGCATTGCGCTTGGTGTCACCCAATACTATTAGCAAAATTTCCCGCGAGTTCTTCAAGATTGTTGATATCCCCACCGAAAGTGCCTGCTTGGGCACTTTTTCAGGGTCATTGTTGAAAAAGCGCATGTTTGCTTTGATGGTCGATGGAGCGAGATCCACCACGCGAGTGGTGCTGTCAAGAGACAGGCCCGCCTCATTGAAAGCCAAGTGGCCGTTGGGCCCGAGTCCTCCGAGGAAAATGTCAACCCCGCCATAGTTTTTAATCTTCTCCTCGAAGCGGGTGCACTCAGCGTCGAGATCTGAGGCATCGCCGTCGAGGATATTGATGTTTGCAGCAGGTACGTCGACGTGTCGGAAAAAGTTTTCGTACATGAAGGTGCGGTAACTCTGAGGGTGCAGGGACCCGAGCCCCACATATTCGTCCATGTTGAACGTGACAACATTTTTGAACAGGACCCGCTTCAGTGTGTAGGCCAGTGCAAGCAACTCGTAAATCTTTAGCGGAGACAGACCAGTGGGCAAGCCCAAGACAAAGGGCCGTTGCGGGGTAGGATCGGCAGAATTGATAGCGTCAATGATACGTTCGGCGATGTTGGAGCTGGCCATAAGCGCAGTGGCAAACGACATGTGGTTCATTGCGATGGTGCTGGTGTCTAGGAAGGAATGCGGCTAGTGCATGACATCTTTATAGATTAGCATTCTCGTGAGGCAATCGGTTAAATCTCAACTAATTGGGCCGTTTGGCTGCGAAAAAAATGCAACCTCGTCCATGTTGCATTTTCATACCCCTTGCCCCGCTGATTCATAATCAGTATTCGAACGTATAAGGGCACTCACATCTACATCAATAAATACAGGCTATCGTGTCTGCGAGGCATCCGTTTAAATCTCGAATAATGTACACCCGGTACTACAATGGTCACTTTGTCGATGGCGGTCGCATTCTTGACATGGAGGAATTGTTTGTACAAAATGGCAGAATATGTCCGGCGCCCCTTGACACTTCAGATGTACACTGTGTGAATTTGAGACGCCAGTACCTTGCCCCTGGCTTGATTGATATTCAAAATAATGGGGTGTTTGGTTGCAATTTCCTGAACTTAAAAGACGGTGAGCTGGCAGACGCATTCCATGCGCGAATGTCCATGGCCTTGCAGCAGTACTTGCAGACCGGAGTCACAGCAATGTGCCCCACGGTGACTCTGAGCTCTCCGCAAGTGTACCGCACACTTTTGCCCATGTACCGACGCACGACATCTACTACTCAAACAGACTCCCTTGGAGCACACTTGGAAGGACCGTTCATTAGCCACGCAAAAAAGGGGTGCCACCCGCCCGAGGCGTTGCAGCCCGCTGCTGGAATCCAAATGGTAAATTCGGTATACGGCGGCACCGACAATAATGACGACCAAGACTGGCTTCGCAATGTTTGCATCGTGACCGCGGCCCCGGAAATTCCGGGCGTGATGCAACTGATTCACGCCTTTACGAGCCGAGGCATCACCTTTGCCATTGGTCATACCGAGGCACACCAGAGCACTGCTCGCAAGGCCGTCGACTGCGGGGCGTCAATGATTACACACTTGTACAATGCCATGCCACAGCCACACCACCGCGACTCGGGCGTTGTAGGGCTCATTAGCGATCCCGCGATCGCTTGCCCCTACTTTGGCCTAATATGCGACGGCCACCATGTTGACCCGAGCATGGCGGTGCTCGCGTATCGCGCAAATCCGCAAAAGTGCATTCTCACTACTGATGCTATGCATCTTCTAGGCTTGCCAGATGGAACGTATCAGTGGGGGAACCAGGCAATTACTAAAACGGGACAGGTGCTTTACTTGAAAGGCACCACCACCTTGGCAGGGGCCGCGGCTACTCTCCCACAGTGCATCCGCAACATGATGCAGTGGCTGCGCATGTCTCTTGCCGAAGCTGTAAAGCTCTGCACCAATAACGCGGCCAAGTCGATACACATTGAGCACGAGCGTGGTTTCCTCAGCGTCGGATGCATCGCCGACTTTGCCGTTTTTGACCTGGATGGGTACGTTCTGCGGGTGTTCAAGAGTAACGTGGAGCATCCGTCGTGTGACATCAATCCTCGGCACGGCAACAAAAGCCTGGTAGCATTGCTCTAGACTTTGTATCAGCAGTTGACTTTAAGAATTTTTCGTATTTAGCATCATACCTTGTAGAGCGGTGGACCTTTGAATGCCACACATTGATGAAGAAGTAGAAAATGACTAAAGATGCTTCATCGAAATAAGAGTTTTGTGCCTCTGCTATGACCCACAACAGAGGTTGGCTGCTTGCTGTTTAATGGACCAACTTTGCAAAGAATGTGACGACAGCTTATTATTGAGAGAGCCACGACATTCAACAAGATAAAGAGACAACTGTAAATACTACCGTTAATTTGTACTATGGGGCGTGGAAAACATCATCAACAATTCCACCGTTAACTTGTACTATGGGGCGTTGAAATCATCTTCAGCAATTCCACCGTTCAGTGCTTCATTCAGCAAGTGTTGGGACAATTCGGTCACAGTCATATTTACACGCGCTCAATGTGAGGGCTAATTCCGAGAGGATAGAGTTCTACTTTTTCACGAAAAGTTTGTTTCAAACGCAAAGAGAAGTAAACAGATCATAGGCGCGTGTTTCCTGGAGTAGCAGGCTACAGGCACACATTCTTGGACGAGAATATGGGGTGATCTACAACAGGGAACATGTCTAGAGAAAAAGCCTTCACCTGTCGACCGTACTGAAAAAAAAAGACCGTGCGTCGCGAGATATCGTGACACAATGCATGCAACTGCCTCGAATTGGAATGATCATCACCAGAGCAACGGTCTTGACCCAGGCCGAAGCGGCGTTTTCTAATGGAACTTTTGGGTGTTATTACCAGGTTGAAACAAGGGAATTGATTCATACGTGAGCAAGATTCAAGTGGATTCGGCTTTGAGACACCAAAGTAAGCGATAAAGGCCGAGTGTCTTGGAGCCGGCGCATGGTCCAACATGAACGGTCCCAAGTTTGGATTCAAAATAGTCTATTGTTCCACGCAGGCATTTGTGAGACGAGAGAATGCTACTACACATTCCGTCTCCCATGCCAAACAGTTCTCATTTTGCAATACGGCTGACAAAGTTGTAGCCGGCTTGGCGGTGGGGTTCGCGTATCAATCCCACGATGGTTTTCAATACAGAAATTTGCGCAAATCAAGCCTTGGCGCGACGCTTTACTCTCTGTTATCAGGAACGACAAGAATGTGAAGCCGGTATCCGCGATTAGAGGGTTGCATCCCCACTTGTTTGAAAGGATCATGAAACGTGATCATTCGCCGCGCATGCCGACGCATATTGCTGCATGAACATAGCGCATAAACCTCAATGTCGAGGTGAATGGTCAAGCAAAACCTTGCGGTGTGATGCCATTCATGCATGGTCATTGCGGATCGAGTCATTAACATTCTTTGCGATCATGGCAGGCAGTAAAGTCTATAAAGGGGTTGCAATCTCGCCCGAATCAGTTGCTTCTCTTTTCTCTATTGTGCCATTCGCCTTCGCTTATTCACCTAGTACAATCCATCACTCGCTTTAACAAACATGAGATTCGTTACCCAACTTGCGCTTTTCGGAGCTATTGCTTCTGCCACCGTCTTGAACCCCGCCGTGTACTCGGACAGCGTGGGCGAGTATGCGCCAGCAGGCGCCTCTTTTGCCGGCCATGTTGATCACCATGAAGGCTGCAACTGTAAGAGATGTTTGGAACTCATTGCCCCTGCTTTGAAGATGGGCGGGAGCCTCTTGAGCTCTGCCACCAGTGGTTTGAGCCATATGATGGGCGGTGACTCTTCTGCCAACACCAACACCAACACTAATGCCAACACCAACATTAACAACAATGCCAACACCAACACCAACACTAACACCAACACCAACACCAACAACAATGCCTACACCAATAATGCCTACAACAACAATGCCTACAACAACAATGCCTACACCAACAATGCCTACACTAGCAACAACCAAGCCGCCACGCCTTACAGCCAGGACACTACGGGCGGCACCACCGGAGGCACTACCAGCGGCACTACCAGTGGCACTACCAGCGGCCTGAAGGACGTGAGGCAATCCCGCCAAGGTAGCACCAGCACCTCAACCACCTGTGGTGGAGCCGGACAAGCTGCGTGCGCCGATAGTGGTACGACCTCGCTGACCAGCAGCATTACTGGTGGAAAGTGTTGCCCCTGCCCTGCCTAAGTGAGGTTGTTGCTTTTGGTAATTTTGCGTGACTTGTTTTGGGTTTTTGCCTGTGTTGCTTATCGTGCTGATGAGTGCTTTTTTGTTTCCACTGGTGTCTAACGTTTATGCCTGGCCGTCTGTGTTTTTTTTATTATCTATGTACCCCCGAATTGAATTTATATCTCTATATGTACTATGCAGTGTAGCTATTTGTCGAGTGTTGTTTGAGAGATTGGTGGGTGCGATCATGGTTAAGAACACGCCGACCCTTTACCATGGAAAAGGACAAGAGTGGACCAAAGAACACTGATTCATCTGTCGCAGTTCATTCGCTCAAGTACTCAACACGGAGTTTCTTCATCGCAGTTCATTCGCTCAAGTACTCAGCACGGAGTTTCTTCATCTTCTCTTCTCGTTGCTGCAAGCTGACTAACTTTGCCTTCATGTCGGGAACTTCATCGGCAAACGCAATCAAGTTTTGCTTGTAGGGATGCTCATCGCCATCGAATACCTTTAGCCGATCCATTCGGGCAAGTCTCAACTTGTTCTTTGGGATCATGCCCTTTACCGCCTTGAGGAGAATTTCGCGATAGCCCCTGTTTTCCACCATACGCTCCATCGAAATCAATTTCAACGAGCCTGGTCGGGTGGTGTGGGTCCAGTAGTGTTTTTCTTTCATTTTGTTGCCGGTGACCTTGATATGAGCGCAGTTTGTGACGACCACGTAGTCGCCATGGTCGCGGTTGGCGGACCAGGTCGGTTTATGCTTTCCCTGTAGCGTGATGGCTATGCTTGAAGCCAATCTACCGAGTGTTCTCGTTTCGGTTGCCACGTCCACATGGTGCCACACGCGGGTGAGAGCAGCCGCCGAGTTGCCTATTCTCTGCGACATTTCTGTGGTACAAGGTGCGATTGGGCCTTGATGAAGGCTTTTTTTTCGCATCGCTTAGTCTTTGATTCCGGCCCGGGGAGTAACACCATGACGTTAGCGTGCATTCCGCGACTGCGAGCCCACTACGTCGGGATCGCAAGATCAAGCTTGAATCGCACAAGGTCATTGAGCCACAGTACGTAGTCTCACCCCGCACAAGCCGTCGTGGGGGCGCGGACTCCATCACATCCCTCATTACCTAAGCTCAAATCAATCGGCCACCCTGAACGAAAAAAAACACTAGACATCGAAGCCAACTTACATCAAAGGGCTGCTCTTTCGATACACCACGATCGCTTCACTCTTCATTCGGCTCCCTTGAATCGCTCACTCTCTAGGAAAGTCATCCAGCCCGCGTTCTCCTACCCAGCTCCATTCGTATCCCTGCCCAGCTCCATTCGTATCCCACAATGTTCTTCTTGAAGGACTTGTCCCTCAACTTGACGTTGCACCCCTCCTACTTTGGCGCGCAAATGGACCAGTACCTTCGCGACAAGCTCTTGAGTGACGTCGAAGGAACATGCACCGGCCAGTTTGGCTACATTGTTTGCGTACTAGACTGCATGAATATCGACGTGGGCAAGGGCCGTATCATTCCCGGCCTGGGCATGGCCGAGTTCGAGGTAAAGTACCGCGCTGTCGTGTGGAAACCGTTCAAGGGAGAGGTGGTCGATGCCGTCGTCACCACCGTCAACCGCATGGGCTTTTTCGCCGACGTTGGTCCCTTGTCGGTCTTTGTCAGCACCCACTTGATCCCCTCCGACATGAAGTTCAATCCGCTGGCCAACCCGCCGGCGTACGTCAGTGCTGACGAGACGATTGAAAAAGGATCAAGAATACGCTTAAAGATTGTCGGCACCCGAACCGACGTGAACGAGATTTACGCGATAGGCAGCATCAAGGAAGACTACCTCGGTCCTAGTCCTGTATAGGAAGAGAATGCAAGGCTGTTCCAAAAAGAGAATGCAAGACTGTTTCAAGGAGGCATGGGGAAAATTTTTATCCACATGCACATGAAACACTCAATCATGAAAAAAAAGAAGAGGTGATAAAAGGGAGAATGCCCAAGACTACGACCCCACACGATACATCACATACTGTGATGCACCAATGCCATACACAACCTTCCACGCAAGCAGGGGGGTGAGGGGAAGTGATGTACCTTGTGGGATGGGTTTTAAATGCGATCTTCTTCTGGGCCGCATTTTGCCCGCTTCTTTTCTTTTATTCTTACTAATATTTAATGTGGAGAATGGTGGTTGAACGCCGCATGCATCAAGACTAGTTCCATCACGTCATTCTGCTTTCCCAGCTAGCGGCCAGGCTTAAGGTCACGCGACGGCATGGGAAGCAAAAACAAGAAGAAAAATAATCTGTAAGAAAACTCTCCTCGGGTCACGTGATTCGGAGAATCCGAAAGCGAAACTCGAAAATCATTTCCCAATTAGGGCAAATAGCCGAAATTGTAAGCTCACGTTTCTTTTTTTCTTCTTTGATTGCCTCGCCAAACTTGAGGCGCAACGCGCAATCCCAATTATTATTCAATGACGTAATTGATTAGTCATCACCTTGGGAGTCGAGGTCGATGACGACGGGGCAATTATCGTGCCGCGCGCGATACGCATCGCAAAGCGCTGAGCCACTATCGCGAGAGCTTGGCGGTGGCGCAGCAGTGTCACTGGGGTTAGTATTATGTACCTCGGCCTCAGAATTGGCCTCACAATTCGTTGCCTCGACATTGGGGTCGTTGGTTTTTGTGGCACGAGGCGGCTGGCAGCTGGCCCATCCAAAGGCCTCCCCGCTAATGGTAATGCCCATCATGCTCACCAAAGTGCACGCTCGCTTTTCCCGTGCGCGTTGTTGCTCCTCCACCTCATCCTCCTCATCTTCTCGAACTCGCTTTTGACCACTCTCAAAATGCGAATCATTCTGGGCCGGCCCAAGGGTCTTGCAAGCTGCAGGACCTTCACACACTTCTGGCGACTTTTCCCCTGAAACAAGCGATTGTGGCGAGAGCGGGCCGGCGCGCGACTCACTTGGTGGAGGGGCGACGGGAACAACGCTACCTGCCGACGCTGCTGCTGCTGCTGCTGGCGCCGGCGCTTGCTCCACTTTCGCACTTGACCGCGCCGGCTCCACATGACGAAACAACCCCTTGGGCGACTGGACCACGGGGGTATAGAGCCCCGTTGACGAATCACCTAAACTTGTATAGTGCGATACAACATCGCCACTATCGGGCGACATCGGAAGGCGCGACGGCATATAGTCGGAATCACCACTAGAAACTTGCAGCAAGTTCACAATCGGGGATGCTGCGTGTGCTGCTGGTGAACGGTACTGTTGTGGCTGTGGTTGTTGTTGATGTTGTTGCCGTGGTTGTTGTTGTAGCTGCTCATTGAAGTGATTTGGGGGCACAGGCTGCTTCTCGCCAAGGGCCGCTCCATGCAAGAGCCAATGCTCTTGCGCATTGAAATACTGCGCCCACGGCACTTGGCTATTGTACTCTTGCATAAAGGGCAAACACTCTCCCTCCTGCCCGCTCGTGAGGCGTGCGCGGAAATTGCGCTGCTCCAGCTGCAAGTATCGCGTCAAAAACTGTCTCAAGCGACCGCACGCCTCCTGATAATTCCCCAAATCTATAAACTCCAAGCCGGGAATATCATGCTTCACCTGTCCCCAGGAATTCACCACGCTCTTGTAAATGTCCCCGTCGCTCTTGGACGCCAAGTTGCAAAACGCCATGCGGTGCTTCTCGTCCAACTCTGCCAACTTGGCGCGATGCTCTTCTTGGCGCCGATCAATCTCGCCCCTTAGCCGCGTCAAATTGTTCAACACCTCCATCCTATTTTGCCGCACGCTCTCCAACCGCTGGTTCATCGAAAAAGTATTCGGTCGTGACTGAGGCGGCGGCTGCGACTGCTCTGCAAAAGAGCTCAAGGAGGAGGATCGTAACGGAGGCGGCTGTCGCGAGTACTCTGCAGAGCCTGAGGAGGAGGAGGAGGAGGTGGAGGTAGAGGATAACATACGAGATCGGTTGGCGATGATGGTGGCCATATCAGGGGCAGCACTCGCATGGTGGGGAGAAAAAAGTGGGCGCAGAGTACTTGGCGCGGCCGCTGGTGCAGCCTTGCCGACATTGCCAAAGTGCTTTGGAGTGTTTGTCGCATCAGCCAAAACGGAATTTAAAAAGGCGCCGCTCGTGTTTTGACCACTCTTCGGTGCCGCGTTCGACGACAACCTTGACGCCGTGGCCAAAGGAGGGGACCGAACCACATTTTCATAATGACTTTGCGGGACATTATTTGCACCCTGTGGCCGCTGGTTGCGCATTGCGGTAACATCATGCATGTGCTGCGCAAGGGCCGCAGCGTGTCGTGGGCGCGTGGCGGGTGCCACATTGAGGCCGAGGGGCTCTGTGTTGCCAACAGCCAGGGCGCGTGACGTTCCCCATCCCGTGGTGATGGATAATGGAACATCATCGTCCGATGTATAGGGGCTGCCATTACGCGTAGGGTCCGAACCTGCCACCACAATGCTTGAAGCGGGCAATCTTGCGTGTGCAGCAAGAGTGTGCATACGGGATGAAGCAGAATCCGTTGAAGGAGATTTCAATGACATGCGAGACGAATGCTGAGGGGACGCACTTTCGACCCAGCCATTTCGGGAGGAGGCCTCATTTTCCACATTGGTGTGGTCGTGGGCACCGAAAGTGTGATCGTGGGCACCGAGAGTGTGATCGTTAGTGGGTCCGCACGGAGGTGATCCCGCACGAGGGGCCGTCTCACAGCAAGTAGATGCCGCATGAAATGGCGGTGGTGCGGCAGCAGCAGGAACCTCGTCGGCGCTTGGTCGGAATGGATCGGGGATGCGGGGCTGGTGGTCCGATAAAGATTGGCGAACGCTAGGTTGGTGGTCCGATACAGATTGGCGTGATTGAGGTTGGTGGTCCGATACAGATTGGCGTGAGGGAGGTTGGTGTTCCGAAACAGATGACCGTGTATGAGGTTGGTGTTCTGATAAAAAAGCCTGAAAAGAGTGAGGCTGGTGTTCAGATTGCATAGAGTGGCGAGGTTGCATTGCGCCTTCACCTGCCAGACTAGGGGAATGATCTTGGTTCTCATTCGTTGCAGACTGACAAGAACGCGATTGATGCTCAAACGTCAAAGTCCCACGGGATTGCGACTGGTCTTGCGGCGTCGACGCCATGGGCAAGTTGGAGTGCGCAGTAGTCTCGGCCTGAGCGGAGGCAGAAGCACTGGTGGGCTCGCTAGGGTTCGAAACTTGAGTGTCCGTGGCAAAGGTCTCCGCCGGTGGGGAGACTACTGATTGCACAGATTCGCGAAAAGCGTGCGGGGGCGGAGGCGACAGCGGCGGGGGAAGCGGGGGTGCGGTTGCGGGTGTGGTGACAGGCGCCAGGGTCCCAGCCTTCAAGCTCTTGCTCGGCTCCGCCTTGACGGATTCACGACTCTCTTGCGTCGGGGCGCAAGGAAAATCCGCATCCTCATCATCGCTGTCCAACAGTATAACTTCCAATGGCGGCAAGGACGGACCGTCAGATTGGGGCCCCGCCACTGCCGATTCACGGCGAGACTGCGCCTCGACATTTTCCATAACGTGCCACAGTCCATCGGCGACAATTTGAACTTGTTCCACGTCACGCGGTACCAGATTCAAAATCTCGACAAAATAGTCAGAGACGCTCAAGTCGTCCACCTTGATGCTCTGGGCGCAAATGGGACACTGCCAGGTGGGCAACTGCAGTTGCAGCTGCAAGTAGACAAGGCCGTCAAAGCACTGAATGTGCTTGCAGTATATTGACTGCACGGGATACTGCATGCGGGCACACGACAAGGGGTCACGCAATGTCAACATGGAGGTGGAGACTTGCAAGTCATCACTATTCTCATTTTCATCGCACACCTTGCGGATGGTGGCAGACTTGCTTATGTTAGGACGTGCAAGCACTCTGTTCAAGATCAGCTTGCACGAAATGGTTTCAACGAAGTAGAGATAAACCCAGTAGGGCGTATCAGTATTGGAGTAGATAACATGAACCGTGTTTAGTTTCTGGTCGCCACGGAGAAATTCGGTAATGTCGGCGGGTTTCGCCGACCCAATCTTGCTCTTGATGCCCTTAAAAGTGAGCGGGATAGATGCATTATTTACTCTGATATCAAGGGGCAGGGGGTATTCAATAGGCACGTGGGAGCTCGAGGGAGTATCGGGCTTTTGCTGCTTGCCGCAAAATAAGAAAACGCGGCGACTGGAGCCTGGGCGTTTGCAAGAGTCGAAAAGATGCATGTCCTCGCCAGACAAAACAAAAGAAAGGGTGCACTGCCCTCTTGCGCTCGACGGCTTGCATAGCTGAGGACATCCAGGGATTGTGCGAGATAATTTGTAAAAGGGGCTCTGCTGGAAATACAAATTGTGGTGAGGCCGATGAGCGGAGGGATTCAGCGGGTTAGGCTTTTGCAAGTGCGGGTTCGACTGCAGATGATGCACGGAGGAGGACGAGGAGGAATGCAGGGTGTGAGACGAGTTTGCTTGGTGGGAAGAGTGTGCGGCATGCAAATGCGAATGATGACTCGATGTGTACGGGTTTGATCCCGGGACGCGGAACAGACCCAGTTTGATTGCAGAGTACATATCATGATAATTCGGCAAGTCATGACCCTGACAGCGTTTTAAGATGAGTGAACGCACGACAATCTCCTGGACGGGATCGCCCGATTCGCGGGCCATGTTGAATACGGCCATGACGCGGGATAGCAAGTCCGACTTCTTGCCGTTCATGCGCTGGCCTAATGCGCGACAGGTGTCTTTGAGCTCTGCGACCTTCATCCTGCCGACGCGGTCGAGGGTGTCGCGGGCCTCGTCCAGGGAGAGGGGGCAAAGGACCGGCGGTGAGTGCAGCAGCATGTGGAGGCGTAGTGAAGGAGGGGTGGCAGGTCACGGGAAGCGGTGGGGTGAAAATAGTGGTGGGCGGAGAGATAGCGAGCAACGTTTTGTCGGAGGAAAAAAGAAGAATGTTTACTAGCCGCGAATTACGGCGGCCGAATCCTGGCCTTTTATACTCCTTTTTTTGCCCCGACCCTACTATTTTGGTACGGGCACGCATTTGTATATACAGGACGGTGGTGATGAATCTCACGATACCCCTTGTTCAGGAAGCAATTGCGCAGCGTGAAGATCAGTGACGTAAATCACTATAAAATAGTTTATTTTTCATAATAGTATTTAACGCTTGGATCCCGGTTTGCTCAGCTTATGGAGTCTCAGCTTGTGAAGCTCTCAGGTTAGGAAGTCTCAGCTTAGGGAGTTCACGGCTCATGGCGTTTTCTTCAGCATCGATTTTGTAGCCTTCGTTATCGTCTTGTCTCTCCGATCTGAACCAGCCTGTCACGCCTTGAATCTAAGATTTCTGATCTCCTTCTGCAACTTAGTTGTAAATCACTCTCCGTGATACCCTGCATCCGGCAGTAATACTTCTTTCATCTCACCTTCGTGAGCCGGCACTTGATTTTGTCCAGCGTCATTCCTCTAGATAAACACGGGCCTCCGTAAATTGCCAGGACACCTTATGGTCTTGTCTTCATGTTAGCTTTCCAAGACACATTATGAGCATGGCTTCATGGTAACTTTTCAAGACACAAAAAGCGCCTATGACAATTCTTCAAGACACATCATGATCTTGGCCATGTCAGAAGACACACAATACCCTAGACCCAGTGCCATTTCTCCAGGACACTTGATGAACTCGCTCATGTCGATTCTTCAAGACACACAATGTCCTTGACTTCACGTCAACCCTCAAGACACATCATGGTCTTGCCATGTCATTTCTTCAAAACACACAATGACCCGTCATTTCTCTAGAACGGATTCAGCGCCAAAAGCGCCGCTGCAGTTTGCGCGCTCATATCCTCCTCACCCTCGTCGTCTCCGGCTCGCACGCTGGTGGCTCCCGCGCCCATGCTCTCATCCGGCTCGGGCCCCGCTCCCGCCTCGTGCTGCTGTCGCGACGAGGCATGCATCAGTCGGAACGTGCGCGACAGCCACGCATCGCCCGCGGGGCTCTGCAGCTGGACCGGCGCTGGCGCGAGC
>JAKTSS010000244.1:8610-19036 GCA_030580355.1 Debaryomycetaceae sp. yHKB357 | reverse complement strand
GCTGGGTTATGGCGCGGCCAATTTGTGTCGCCAGTCTGATAAATTTGCGAAGATGTTCTTGCTGCAAGCGCTACTACTCGCAGCTTATCATAGTCTCACCATGCACGGCAGCGAACTCATCTTTGAAGCTGTCTGCGCGAAAACATTGAGAGCGCAAGTCCAGGCTCCCGATCTCTAACGGCCGAGTAACCGAAGTGTATAATCACCGAGAATAAACAGCCGAGCAAACTCCGTGGGAAAATATTCGGACTTTACGAATAGGATCCGTAGGAGTGTCCCGAAAATCGCATCATCTGTAGGCATCTCCACATTTTCTCTACGACCGAAATTGACCAGCAAAGTCGGACACAAGTTGCTGACAAAGCTAATCTGGGCGTTGTGCCCATTTAAAAGTATCACGATGCTTGGTTGCCATGGGCCTATGTGGGTGAAGCGTGACCTAGTGACGCATTCGCTAAGGAACCGAACGGCGTAATTCGGAAACTCGAATACTGTTCTAGGGAAAATATGACGCAAGCCGCCCGCCAAGACTCCACGCGCCTCTACCGCCTCCCCTCGCCATTCGCCGAGTGGCCCTAGTCAGGTGACTTGATCGCAAATTGTCGTGAACTCTTGAATCTTACCTGGTCGATTTGTCAAGAAGCAGTTCGCATCATGATTCGAGGGCCTCTCAGTGCGTCACACCGACCACCAGGTCGGAAATAATGCCGTCCATCAAATGATACGAATTCAAACCCCCGACCCTCGTCGAGCCTCCCCTTTTTCGTAATGCGGGCGGGACCTGCTTTCTTTATTCGGATTGCATGTGATTTAATCATAGTCGCCTCAACTCACACTTTCAAAAGGTGGTTATAAACTTGTGGCAACGGGGAATTCCCCGGATCATGCGCTTGGGCGGGGCAGGTGTTCGGTACCATATATTGTGAATAAACCACCGTCTCAAAATCTTCATACCTTAGCTGTATCCTTTCATTCCTAATGACTTGGCTTGTTTCACGCCTACAGAGGCGCCGATTGTTGATCACAGCTTTCCTTGCAGTTTCTTCTCTCACATTGATGGCTCATTTGACTCTCACACCAAAACTTTTGCAAGAAGATAGCCTTGAGATAAAATCAAAATCGCTCCTAATATCAACGCTCAAGTCCCCACTGCCTCAAAATTCGACGGAAGCGACAGGATCGTCTGATTCTGCATCTAAGCTGTCTGCTGCTCTAGAAAGTCGTGTTCAAGAGTTGTACAACAGAAAGATTACTCTGAATATACCCAATGATCTCTGGGTACTAGATCCGGGACAATATATCGCATTTAGAGACGAAGAGCTTAAAATACCCCAATACTTTCGAGGTACATTCAAGCCTTTAACTCAGCCGCATGACCCGCGATTCACATTGGGAATCTACACAAGCTATTTACGCAGGCAGCTCACACAGTCGCAGGTCTCTGAAGCTCCCTTCCATTGGTCGGACTGGACTAACCTATCGATACTCGATCTGTACATGTCCATGCCGCTGTCAGATAGGAGAGATTGCGCTATTTTCAAATCGAGGGCATTTGACGAATCTCAAAATGTGGTCAGTCACTCTTCACAATGGTCCCTCATAATAAACGCATGGACAAACCATATACTCCGCCTCTTGAATGCTGGTTCCCTTCGAAATAGATTTCCCATCAAAATGCAATTGGAGGATGAGACGGTGTTACCCACAGATCACCATGACAAGAGAGATGGCTCTTCGACTAACGATCATCTCTCGAGTGGACTGGGCACGCGGAGTGAGTTTGAAGACGCATTCGATCTCAAGACAAAGTCCAAGAGATCAGGATGGGACCTTTTGAAAACACCAAAAAAAGTAAGCGCTTACTGCCGCGGTGATGCATCTCAACCAACTCATGTGGAAGATGAATTGCCGTCGCCGGGCTTCCATGTGTTTGACAGTCCTGTGAGTGTGCGAGAAAAGCAGGCTGTGTTAGCTTCTCGCTCATACCTCTATTCTCTGGCACAGCCACCCCTTGCTATCTTGTTTTTGACCGCCGACGGATACTATACATTGCCTGTCAAAGAAAGTTCGCGCCGAATGCTCGACAATGGCTTGGTTGAATCTTTCATGGATTCACTGGCGCGGCTCGCAATGTTTCGGAAGGCGAGTATCAATCCTTACGCAGAGTTTACGCGCCTCCGCTCAGAGGTGAAAGCCGAAAGTAAATATAAAGACGAAGGCGCAGAAATACCGCTTGACGAACTGAGCTTCGAATTTGACGTACAGGAGGCAATAACGCAGCTTATTGAAAAAAGAGTCTCACCAGAAAGCTTGAATCGAAGCGAGGAAGGCTACCTCGAAAGTTTGAAGAGTGAAATACCCGAGCTGAAATTGCCAAAGTATTTTGCAGAGGCGTCAATATACGGAACAGAGGAAGGCGCACACTATGACTGGAGGTTTTTCAATGGCTTTATCAGAGATCCCTATGAGCGCGAAATCGTACTCCATCGTTTGGCTAGAAATTGGTTCGCTTTCACTCGCAGGAGTGGTCTTCGCTCATGGCTAGCGCATGGCTCGACTCTTGGATGGTATTGGAATGGAATGACTTTCCCTTGGGACGAAGATCTTGATGTTCAAATGCCCATACGTGACTTGCACGCCCTTGCTCGCGGCTACAACCAAACTATTGTGGTCGAGGATTTTGATGAGGGTACTAGTCGCTTTTTTATTGATTGTGGCACTTACATTACATCTCGTACCAAGGGCAACGAGAACAATGCAATCGATTCTCGATTTATCGATATCGACACTGGCTTATACATTGATATCACGGGCTTATCTGTTTCAGACACCGTGCCACCGCCGTGGCATGTTGATTTTAGCAAAGAATGGCCTAGTGACGCGACGACGATCTCAAAAAACCGTGAGCTGAAGTTATATAACTGCCGCAACGACCACTTTTTATCGTTTGACGAGATTTCACCATTGCGGCAAACAACTTTTGAGGGAAGGATAAGCTACTACCACAATAAGTATAGCGATGCTCTAACACTGGAGTATCCAAGTGGAATGACAAACATCTATCATGGCGGCCACGTTTTTGTCAAATGTTTGGGCATATGGATTCCTGAGCGCCACCTATTTCATCATGCCGTTTTGAACCAAAAATGGAGTTCATTCCACAAGGAAAAAGATGTTTTTTTGAAAAGCTGCATAGGGATGCTGCCAAAAAACGCGTTGATCGACTTCGAGACCAGTCCAAAGTACTTTGAGCTAATGTATGACTTGAAGCCAGATTTGAAGTCTCAGATGGAGCAGAATGTCGTTGCCATGTATCGGGAGGGAGTAAGCATCAAAGAGTTGGACGCATGGATTTCGCTTGTGGCCGAGCCAAGTATAGAAGCCCTTAGGCCAAAAATACTTGATATTTCCTTCAATGACGCCCTTGCTCTCTTGGAAAATGACGAGATCTTCAGAGAGTTTCTCCAGGCTAAGAAGTCAATTCCGAACTATTTTAGTCTGGATAATGAAGCCGATTTTCTCTCCAATCGTGAGAAGCCACTTGCAGAGATTGCCCCATTCAAGTGTGATCCATTCTTGTACAGATTGCGGACTCGCGCATCAAACTCGAGCCAAAGCACATGATTGATAATGGTCATTCTTTAAATACGCACTTATTTTCGAATTTCATGTCTAGCGTAAAATTCCGAGGTGTGATTTCCTGCGACATCATCCGTCTAATGTGGAAGTTCTCTGCGAGAAATATTGAAAGCCCGCGTTTCTCCTGTCTGATGTCGTAAGGTGTGGCGTATTCTATGCATTCGTTTTGCTACCCTATCATCCTCTGACAAGATATTGAGATGCGAAGTGCGTTCAGATATCTGTTCACTCCTGAAAGTGCACCAATAGTTATACTGAAGAAGTATACTTCGCGCCTTCCGCTTATTCCTCAGCAAACGAGCCAACTTATCGGGAATGTATCCAGCGTTGTTTGAGATATTCTCTTTCAAGTTTTGTTGGCCACCACCAGACTGATCGCGATGACGATGGTCGTTTTGAGTGATGCGACAACTTAGTGTCCAGGTGAGTTGCTGTTTTGTCGCATGAGATATGGTGAAATTTTTGATTTAAGAAACAAGAGATTTTCTATGATTCGCAGCGATTTATTTTGTCCAACTTCAGCAAACACCACCAAAAGCGTGTGCAAATTGTATCAGTATTTTGGCGTTTTCAACCGAGTATTGTAAGCCTCCTCGATCAAAACCGATTAAACCGAAGAATCGATCGGAGAAACACATCAAGAATCTTACTGTGTGCGCCAAAAAACTATTGCGGTCTGAGATGCGGTAGAATGAGAACCGGAACGCTGTTTAAAGCCGTGCGACAACAAAGATCAGCTTAAAGCGCTCAAGTGAGCTGTTCAGCTTGTGACTCGCAGGAGCGAAAACCGGTGGTGTAGCCCCTTCATCGGCAAGTAGCGCTCGTAGTTCTATTATCGGCGAGATAAATTGTGTCGGAATTACTACTGAGTCCTTCAACTTTTCTCTGGCATGCACAAAAAGGGATATTTGACATCCATAAGTGTATGGTTGCTCGAGGGATCATCAAGGCACGGTAGTTTGACGAATTCTGCCAGATTTCATTCCCATATCAATGTTAGCTGTTGGCTAAGTCATCCAGCTCTTCACTCGATGCATGTTTCTCTAAAATGTGAATAAAGTTTACCTCCTCATCGCTTGTGACAACCATGCGACCAAATGCTTGTTCCATATCGTAGAAAAATTCATCAATATCCTGAGGGGAATCACAATCGCTTAAATCGAAAACTTTGAGGACCAGGCTACCACGCGTTTGCGGGAAGCGCATTTCGAAGTGCTTGCCAAAAATTCCACTTAATTTCCAAGTGTGAAGCTTCTGGTGGTGGCATACAGACAACGGCACTTCAAAAACCTCAACTTCGACTTGGCATTCCCAAGTCTCTAAATTTGGAGGAAGGTGCAATTCTTGCAGCAAGAAATTTTCTGTCAAGCTCGTCTTGAGCGAGGTCAAGAAGCAGAGCTCTTGCGGGAAAAACGGTAAATGGTCATTAGCCAATAGGTCCAAACTTCGCAAATTGGGTGGCGGGTTCCAGTCACGGAGGCTTTTTATAGCATTGTTCAGGAGCCTCAATGTTCTCAAATCTGAAAGACTTTTCCAGCTAGTAGAGCGTTCACATGAATCAACATCATAAGATTCGACGGCTCGTATTCGACATCTGACCAATTCAATCTTGCTTATGCTACGCGGGAATGCGATGGAGTCCAACAGTGCTATGTCTGCATCATCCATTCGGAAACTTAAGAGGCGCTCAGGAAGTACGACTTTGTCTCGCGACAGCCAGGGCCCGCGTACACACGCCATCTTCAAGACTAGCAAACCTGCAGGGAAAGTGCATCTTATTGGCTTGTCTGCACTGCGATCAGTTGCGAGAGAGAGTAAAGATGACCGATGTAGGTCTAGCGCCTCTAGCGAATCCGGAAGCGTGTTGAGAGCACCAGACCAATTTTCAAAATCAGCGTCATCTATTACCAACGATACTAGTGCAGGGGGCCATTGGATCGCCTCCAAGTCCCTCAAAAAGTCATCACAAATGTTGCTGCGAAGGAGTTTAATACCTCTGAGCTGCGGTGGCCATGAAGTGCCTAGAATACCTTCAAGGGGAAAAGATGCAGTGAAAGATTCTAAAGCGTTTGGAAGAGAATCCAACGACAAAGGTCTTGGATTATCATATTTCAAACCAAGATGTTTCAACGTCGCACATGGGTTGTCTTTCAAGATGAAGCTTGTCAAATGGTCAAACGTCTTTTCGGGATGTTGTAGCTGCGTGGTACTTTGCGTAAAAAAGGTGCCGATCGATGACGATCCAAGGTTTATTTCAACGACTTCAGGGGGACGCGAGATCACCAGCCAGTTGGGCACAGAACAATCATAAAACTCCAAATATCGAAGAAGAGGGTTTCCAAATAAAGCGGATAGAGAGGACGTGGACAATGTGGCTTCAAAGCTTATCTTCGCGAATTCTAGGCATTGGACTGACTTAAGAGCAACCAAGTTAAGTAAATCCTTCTCTCTAATGGTGTACAAAGTTTCGCTATTGCTGAGTGCATCACCCAGCATTCCGTATTCATTTTCCCCGCCATTGCTGACATGGACCGAATTCACTGTAACAAAATCAATGATTTCAGTGAATTGGTTCAAGTCATCGAAACCGACATGAAAATTATAACTCCGCGAGAAGGGAGCATAGTAAAGTTTGCGGAAGTGCTCTAGGCAATCGGAGATGCCTGTATGTTCTTCGTCTCCGTGTATCAAGTGTGTGTAGTCATGGGGTGAAACATAAACTGAGCTCAACAGTTTAGGGCACAAGGATGCCGCGCGCCGGACGTCTGCGCTGGGATGTTTGCTGAAAGCTTCCTTGGCGTAAACATACGGAATGGATTCCAAGATATTGGAAATTATTTCATTCGGAAGTCGTGGCAAAAATCGTAAAAGGAATTGATCGATCATCAAGAAGGTATCTCAAGGACAATCACACAGCCGCGGGGGATGAATAAAGACAAAAGAAGGTACTAGGCCGAGTCGCCAAACTTACCGGACGATATCGTCTCTGATATTATTCGCGATTATTTTCTTGCGTTATTGGTTGTTCTCCACAGAAATACAACGCTTGCTATCAAGCACAGGAGTAATTATTCCACGACAGGGAATTAGAACTGGTCTGCGAGGTATTGTTACCTGATTGCCACTATAACTCAATCCAGAACAAATGCAGCGTACGGGGGGTTTTGCTTTGCAAATAATGGTCACACGTCGTCGGCAAAAGCGTGCTCCTACGATGACGCGACAGACTCTGTGCGACTCAAGACTGCATATCAAAGAAATTGTAATTAGGATTTCGAGGTCCATGCTGGGAAAATAACTCGGTCACCAGTCAGATTCAGTACCCTTCGGCTCTCCATCATGCTGTTCCATTGGGGATGAATTCCGGAGAGAAATACTAGCATTGCGACAAAGTAATCTTCATTTCTCTCTTTGGACTAATTATATACTGGGACTAGGCGTCGCCCATCAAATACAGCGCGCAGAGGAACAGGCCTGTAGAACTTCCCGCAACCTTCGGTGTCTAAAAGACATGATCTGACATCATCAAGAACTGGGGTTGGATCAGATGGAGTCTTGGCGCGTTCAATCTGATTTGGGGCCAATTCCGCGGCAGCAAATTTGAACTCGGTAAGCGTGAGACTGAAGAAAAGAGCTCGGAGAATCATGTCGAATCTATGGTTATCTCGACTCATGGAGAGGCGCTTGCAAGCTTATATACAAACGAAACAAAATGCACATCTCAAGCCATCCCACGCGTATGGATAATACTGAGCATCCAATGTGTGAAAAGAAATTGCTCTGGCGGCGACCCGCTCACGGCAAGTGGGTCGCCAAGCGTTGTCTCTATTGCTCCTTGTGCGATGTGTGCTCGCATGAATTTGGTGGTGCATTGATCTGGCGGTGCATAGATTTCGCAATCTTCTTGATTGTAATATCCGTCAAGATCAGTGTTTTTCCTAGAGGATGATATCTAAACACAAATACCATTGGTCATTTCTTGTCCACATGAAGAGAGTAGGCAACAGCATGCAAAAAACACAGGCGGTTGGGCCGACACACTGGAAAGATGCCGAAGATCCCCACTGTGTGACTTGATTCATCTTGGCGAACCATAGTAAAGTGCGCTTCCACTCTTCATGGAAAATAGCTTGGCAGCGACGCCCGAATGGTATCTATTAATAATGTCCCACCAAAAAGACAACAGGCTTCATCCAAAATGGGGGAGGGCGCATCCGATTGCACCGGGAAATGAGAAATGATCATGCCTACGCGTCGCCAAATTGGTGGTTGGTGGTGTTTGAATTTCTTGGCACTAAAAAGCCAGGCATTGAGGTGGTATCATAAAACATAAGAAAACTGATTAGTGACAGGCAATGATCAACTTACAACAAACCATACTTGGTCATATTGCAGCTTCTCTACAGAACTCTGGTCTCTCATTCCCCGCGCCTCTGCGTCACCGTCAAAAATCCAGACATGTTCTCACTCTTGGGAAGGAGAGAGTAACTTTTCAAGTTTTTTATCGGTGTCATCCACCGGAACGATTATTCGGCCATTGAAATTGAATCCCAGGGGCACAGGCCTTTCAAAGTCACCGCAGTTGTCCGTTCCTAAACGGCAAATTTTTACGTCCTCTTGAGGTGACGATGCGTCCAAGTTACTTCCGATAGCTTTTTTTTCATCATCGGTCAATCTTGCGACAGCAAACACAAACGCGATATGCGCGAGAAAGCTGGCAATGCCTTTGAAAATGAACATTTTGAAAATGTGATTGCCAGCATACATCGAATGATGACAAGAGCGTATTATTTGTATTTGAAGATCCTCGCTGCTGTGTGTGTCATCCTCCGTTCTACAGCTTCAGGCAAGGCGAAAAACACTCAGAAATGACTGTCCACATTTATGTGTGAATTAGCTAAATATGTGCTAGAAATTGATTGATTCAGCCGCCGAGTCTTTCCGAGATGTGGATTACCTAGCGCTGCGTTTACCGTTTCTTTCGTGATGTGACAGATGGATACAGTACAGCACAAATTCGTGAATGTGTGATATGGTCACACAGTTTGGTGAGGAATCGCTTTAAAAGAAATGAAGTACCTGGCTTTTCATCTATTCTACAAGGTTAGTTAAACCACATCCAGTGAAATATCAGCTCTGCGAATGCAGTGTTTTTGCTACTTTGCTCCATGTGGATCCGGTGGACTGATTGATTCTTGGTTTTAAATCGATAAATGTGGGCGGATAGTTCAGCGTATCGAAGACGCCTGTTTTGACTACAATTTAACACCCGGCGCGTTTGATCAAGTGTTTTTTCCGAGCCTACTTTGTTGCCAATAAGAGGGCAAAGCGAGGTTATCGATAGTTCATTCGCGGTAACCTCTTATCCTAAGTATATCTTCCGAGCCGAAGCAGACATGTTGCGGCCAGCGTGAGAGAAGCTGACAGTTTGCGGATATGATCCCCTGCAGTCTTTGCAGATAGGAAAGTGCGCTTGAAGTGGGCTGTCATGATGTCCTTGTTTTAAGACATTTCTGGATACAGAGGAGTGCATTGCGAATCAAATTCGTCAGGTATACGTAAGCTATGCGCGGCTTGCGGCCGCTTGTAACCCTTGTGATGTCGACGGAACACCATATCTGTCTTACTGACTGAGTTAGTCCTTGGAGACTTACTGTGCATTGGCTACATTGAGTCCTTACTTCGCGTGGTTCACTGCCAGGCACATTCCAGCTTGTGGTTAAATACTACACGGCTTCCGACTTGTCCCTCGAGTCATGTTACCAAGCTTAAGTGGATTGTGCACCGTCAAAATCTCTTTGGTTTTATGTACGTTTCTTCGGTTGCTCATACACCGGTTGCCACCGCCCCCCATAGTACACAGCGCCTACAGGAACAGGCTTGGGAAATTTCGCGCAACCTTCAGTCCCCAAACGGCAAGATTTGACATCGTCAAGTGGTGGAGATGCCACTGAGTTGGGCTCAGCACCCTGAATCTCTTTTTCAGCCAATCTCGCGTTAGCAGACCCGAAAATCATGACGGCGAAAGTGAAGTGGATAATTTGGAACAAAAGCATGCTTAATGTGCGAATGCCACAATGCAAAGGTGGGCGACGAGGGCTACTTATACATACTTTGGTCATCGATATCACATAAGATCCTGACGCATATGCTCGACATCATATGACGCTTGGTGCGTGTGCATTTCATCACATGACCCCAGGTGTGTGGGAGGGTGCGCGTTGTGGACAATTTAGTCACCGCATTGCTGCATCTCTTGCATTGTGTGAATTTTTATTGTGGTCGCTTTCACTACAGTGGTGGTCAATATTGTAAATTCTAGTGGGTTCTTGTAATAGCAATCTCTACAAATCTGCCGGCACGAAGAGCAGCGAACAGTCTACGAGTAATTTCTTCCGCTCGTATGATCTTATTTCGATCCTCAAGCTCGTGTCATGAAGTGAATTTCGCCAACTCCTGTTTTTGTGGGGGCGAAACAGTACATCGGAGCAGCATTGTTTTTGCAACTTTGAAAACTCCCAAATTCTTGCTCAAAGGCGTTTGTGGGAAATAAAAAATTTGCAGCAATGTAAATGTGTGACAAAAGCGAGCTATAGTCTTACAATTCAATATACTTCAGCACTTTCACCAAGCCGCGCTCTTTGTTGGCCCAGCTAACATACTCTGGAGTGAAGCGCTCCAACTCAGTGAACGCCGGAACTCGGCTGAGAGTGTTGCCGTGTTTATCGACCAACGGATGCAAATCACTCCAAAAGCACGAGATTTGAACTCCAGTCTTGTGTATTTG
>JAKTSS010000243.1:0-19057 GCA_030580355.1 Debaryomycetaceae sp. yHKB357 | reverse complement strand
CGTGCGATCGCCCGCATCAGCCCCAGATGTGTGCTGCCTGTGTGACGCCGCGTGGGCGTTGCTGTTCCTCCCGACGCGGACCTCTGTTGCGCGCGTCGTGCTGTCCATGCTTGTGCTCGTCTTGGTGACCATGCTTGTGCTCGTCGTGGTGGCCATGCTTGTGCTCGTCGTGGTGGCCATGCTTGTGCTCGCCGTGGTGGCCATGCTTGTGCTGAGTGTGGTGACCGGAAATCGGCTTCGGCTTTCGGCCCTTAGCGTATAATTTTGAGCATTCTTCAACATCATTGCAGACCACAACACGCTCCGAACATATCAGTCTTTCATCGCAAACAGTAACAGTGACGGAAGACGTCGAAGGGCTTGGGCGACGTGTTTTGGACGATTTTGATTTCGATTTTACCTTCGAAGATGCGCTGCTCGTGAGCAGGATAGAATCAGACAGAGCAGAGGACCGAATAGAGCTTATTTTGGAGACAGAAAGAGAAGAAAGGGATTCGCTCAGTGAGGGTCTCAATGAAGACACAGCAGAAGAAGACGAGGACGCAGAGGAAGATGAGGATGCAGAAGAAGATGAGGACGCCGAAGAAGATGAGGACGCAGAAGAAGATGAGGACGCAGAAAAAGATGAGGACGCAGCAGAGGAAGATGCAGCAGAAGAAGACGCAGCAAAAGAAGATGAAGACGAGGAAGGAGGCCGCGAAGAGGATTCGGAAGAGGAAGGAGGCCGAGAAGAGGATTCAGAGGAAGAAGGAGGCCGAGAGGAGGAGGAGGGCGGTGAAGAAGAGGAAGACGAGGAAACCGAGGGTGGTGATGAAGAGGATTCAGAAGAGGAAGACGAGTGTGGTGAAGAAGAGGAAGAAGAGGGTGACGAAGAAGAGGAAGACGAGGGTGGTGAAGAGGAGGAAGACGAGGGTGGTGAAGAAGAGGAAGACGAGGGTGGTGAAGAAGATGATCCAGAAGAGGAAGACGAGGGCGGCGAAGAAGATGATTCAGAAGAGGAAGACGAGGGTGGTGAAGAAGATGATTCAGAAGAGGAAGACGAGGGCGGCGAAGAAGATGATTCAGAAGAGGAAGACGAGGGTGGTGAAGAAGATGATTCAGAAGAGGAAGACGAGGGTGGTGAAGAAGATGATTCAGAAGAGGAAGACGAGGGCGGTGAAGAAGAGGAAGACGAGAGTGGCGAAGAAGACGAAGACGAACTGGACTTATCATCGTCGGATTTGGACTTGGATTTGGACTTATCGTCATCAGATTTGGACTTGTCATCGTCGGATTTGGATTTGTCGTCATCAGATTTGGACTTGTCATCGTCTTTGGATTTGGACTTATCGTCATCAGATTTGGACTTGTCATCGTCGGATTTGGATTTGTCGTCATCAGATTTGGACTTGTCATCGTCTTTGAATTTGGATTTGTCGTCATCAGATTTGGACTTGTCATCGTCTTTGGATTTGGACTTATCGTCTTTGGATTTATCAGCACGCTTAACCACTCGCGGCGGAGGAGTCGTTGCGACCACAAGGTACGAGATAGTCTTGAATGGGAGAAGTTCGTTATCAGAGTCTGTCGGAAGAGATGAAGCTTCACCTCTTTCCAAAGATCTCTTGAAAATGAGTTGGTGGCGTGATTTATCTGCAAAGGAGTCTCTGCCACTGGAGCATGTTGTATCATCCATAGAAAGAAAGCCAAAGTTAAACACAGAGTCACTGAGTTCCTGCAATTTCTCCTCTGTCAGAGAACAAGGAAGTTCAGCTCCAAGTATCTGATTAGGGATCATCGACTTGAAAACGATTGCGAGTTCCAGAACATCGGCGCGAGAAACTAAATTGGCTGCAAAAACGTATCCATCGATGTGAGCAATATCAAAAGGAAGCGCCACACCATCTGGATTGCTGTGGCCTAAAGCCGTGAAAATGTTTTGCGCGATTTCAGCAGAGCTCTTACCGGTGTCAGAGGTAGGCGCGGAGTCCAAAAGCATAAAGACACGCTTGTTCAAAGTATGACAAGCCATGATATTTTCGAGTGCGACAGAGCATGGCTCAAAAGACCCAGATGTCAAAGCTCCGCATTCGGCAAGAAAGCCCACGGCGTTTCCCAGATTTTGAGAAGCACGTTTGAAGAGAACAATGTCAGAGCCTGAGCTTTGGCAAAACTTCAGTAAACTGACTTCAGGATCAGGGCGATTATTCAGCCTTGGAAACTTTCCAGTTGGAGCTTGGAGAGCAGCCGAAGCTGTAATCAACCAAGCAAAGGAGAAGTACATTGATTGACGCGTAAGTTCAAGAGTCTGAGATCGAGGGATCAAAGCAGCGCTTTATACCGCGCGGGATCAGCAGCGAGCAAGCCATTACTACTAGGCAAATCCACCGTTCACAGTTCCTCTCGGGTGCTTTAGCATGCGTGCGCTATGTAAAGTGGTAACCATCTTACACATCTTTTAGACTTGACCAACGACACACACCCAGTTTGTGAGGTACTGAGCGTGTCAATCCCACTCAGTGATGCTAGCTGTAATTATTCTGTAAGGCCCAATGTGGCTCCGTCACGTATTATGAAGTGCGACGAAGTTTCGTATTGCTCCAAGATAAGCCGAATCGCAACGCTTCATCATTTGGAGTCGGGTACAGCCGATGTACGCATAAATATCTCGCTGCAATAGAGATAAGTACGCCTTACACTGAGAGGCACCATGCGTGAACAGGGGTGGTGTGTTATTTTGCGTAATTAGAATCAGCGCCAAAGTAACGAACACACCAGGGGCATACGGGCGAGCCGACGTAGCACACACAAGGACAATGCGCGCCAAGCACAAGAAAGGCACACAGTGTGGGTGCGCTTTATGGTGGTAGTCTATCTGCACTGGAGACTGGCGAGCGATTCAAGTGAGTTGCTTCCAACACACTGGAGAACCACAGTGAGCGCTATTTTTCGCAGCATGTGTCATGTGTTAATTAGCCTCGACTAATTATACAAGGCACCACTTAAATCGTGGCAACCGCTGAATGTGGGTCGATGGGTGTTATTCAAGGGGAATAGGCCGTAACACGATCAAGTGCGGTAGTCGCGTGAAATTTCACCGACAATGCACGAGTGGTTGTCAAACACACAGTCGCAAGAACTTCAAGTAGGTTCACAAAGAATTAGCAAAGGTTACCAGGACAATGCCGGTAACTAAGCGCAATCTTGTATCCCTGATGATACACAGTGCTGGGTTCCAGAGCCGGACCACGGTGTCGAAATTCTGCAAAATCGACCTAATCCATAAGTTTATGGTATTGCAATAACAGAACTATCGTAATTCATATCCACGTGACCCCATCTCATCGGCATCGCGCTGCGCTGGTCCAGAATTGATCAGCCCAAAGGTATATCGGTGTAGGCATCAGGATGGTGAAATCTTATGACCGCTATGAACAAGAGAAGGTATTTGGTGTGATCAGTTCACTGGCAAACATCACATGGCTTCCACGGGACAGCAATTCCACCAAGCTGAGAGGCCTCGCCCTTACTGCTGCCCTCGAGGAAATCATCGTTTGGGACATCAAGACCGGCGAAGCGGTGCATCGGTTACGCGATGGTCTTGCTCCTGGAGCCTCTAATGCATCAATTATGCTGGCTCCAACGCCAGTCAATTTTCTCGCATACCATGCCGCGACCAATATTGTGGCCGCGGGTCATGGCGATGGGTCTATAAAGATCTGGGATTTGACATCGACCTCTGTTGTGTGCAATTTCTCAGGACACAAATCTGCCATCACTATTCTTAAATTTGACGCGAGCGGGACGCGGCTTGTCTCCGGCTCGGCCGACTCTACAATAATCATGTGGGACTTGGTGGGCGAAGAAGGGCTTTTCAAGCTCAAGGGCCACAAGGGCCCCATAACTGGTGTCGCTTTTTTCTCTGAAAACAATTCTCAAGAGACAATAGATACAATTGACGACTATTTGATGAGTGTTTCCAAGGACGGACTTGTCAAGTTGTGGGAGCTCAAGAGCCAGCAGTGCGTCGAGACGCACATGGCACACTCGAACGAGTGCTGGGCGCTCGGAATCAGTCCTGACCGTAGTATGGCCCTTACCACGGGGAACCGCGACCAGGTCAAGGTGTGGTGTATTGATCTCTCGCAAGAAGATACCCAAAAGATACGCGCCATGGGATCGTTTGAGAAGCAGAGCAAAAACCGATGTGGCGACATTCAATTCGCGACGATTCGTGCCGGCCCCGAGCGCTCAAGCATGTTTTTCTTGCAGAATGCCGACCGCACTGTGGAGGTATGGCGTATACGCGGCCAAGAGGAGATCAAGAAGGGAATGGCGCGCCGCACGAAGCGCCTCAAGGAGAAGGGCCTTGATGACGAAGAGATTGCACTTCAATTACGTGAATCCGAAATGTCGATTCTCTTCACACCATTCACCACAGTCCGCGCAAGTGCGAAGATAAGGTCGTGTGCATGGATACGGCAGAGCGACAAGGCCATGGCGTTGCTCGTGCTGCTCGCGAACAATAGCATTCAGGCACACGAGATTCCGGTGCCCGAAAATGTGCGCAAGGTGCTGCTTGGAGACGTGCATCCCGTGATGCAGCATCTGATTGAGATGTGGGGCCATCGAACAGATATACGGGCCATGGACATGACAGCTGACAACAAGCTCTTGGCGACGGCGTCGAACGGCGAGCTCAAGGTGTGGAACGTGCGAACGAGCAATGTTTTGCGGACCTTTTCCCTCGAAGGCGGGTACGCCTTGTGCTGCAAGTTTTTGCCTGGTGGCAGCTTGGTGGTGGTGGGGTTCAAGAGCGGCGATTTGGAATTGTACGACTTGGCGTCGTCGTCCTTAGTGTGCCGCGTCGAGCGCGCGCACGATTCGAGTGCGAGTGCGAGCGCGAGTGCCACCGACAAGGACGATGGCCTGGCAATCTGGTCACTAGACATTACGCCGGACGGGACCAGTCTCGTGACAGGCGGCAACGACCGATGCGTGAAGATATGGAAGTTTGCGGTGCACCACGAGACGGTGCCCGGCACCAATACGGCGGTCCTGCGGATGCAGATTGAGCATGTGCAGACGCTTGATCTTGGCGAGGACGTGCTATGTGTGCGGGTGCTGCCGGACGGCAAATACCTTGCGGTATCGCTATTGAACAGCAATGTGCAAGTGGTATTTCTCGACAGTCTCAAGCTCTTTCTCACGCTATACGGACACAAGTTGCCGGTACTTCTGATTGATATTTCGAGCGATTCAAAGTTGATTATCACATCATCTGCGGACAAGAACATCAAGATCTGGGGGCTAGACTTTGGCGACTGTCACAAGTCGATATTCGGGCACCAGGACTCGATCATGCAGGTGCGGTTTATTGCCAACAGCCACAACTTTTTCCTGTCGAGCAAGGACGGCATGATAAAGTATTGGGACGGCGACAAGTTTGAGTGTGTGCAAAAGCTTGCCGCGCACCATGGAGAGGTGTGGTGTGTAGTCGTGAGCAGCGACGGGCAGACGATGGTGTCGGCGCTGCACGACCATCTGATACGAGTGTGGGTCGCGAGCGACGACCAGGTATTTTTGGAGGAAGAGCGGGAGAAGGAGATGGACCAGCTCTACGAAAACACGCTTTTGGAGTCGCTCGAGGCGGAGGAAGGTCGCGAGGAAGGGAGGGACGACGTGGAGATGGGAGAGGCCAGTGCGGCGACGGGGAAGCAGACAATAGAGACGCTCAAGGCAGGAGAAAAGTTGATGGAGGCGCTTGATCTTGGAACCGAGGATCTCGATGCGAGCGAGCAGTATATGATGCATGTGCAAGAGTACCAGCAGAAGCGCACACCGGTACCGCCGGCACGGCCGGCACGGCACGCGATACTACAAGCGTTTGGGATGGACGGGCCGCAGTACGTTATGAGCGTAGTGAGCAAGATCAGGCCGGCGCAGATGGACGACGCACTAGTGGTACTACCGTTCACGTACGTGATGCGGCTATTGCGATTAATTCAGGAGTGGACGAACGAACGCGGGATACTGCAGTATGGGAAGCATATGGCGGTGATGTGCAAGATCCTCTTTTTCATAGTGCGGACGCATACGCGGGAGCTTGTGATGCAGCGGGACGCGAAGGTGAAGCAGCAATTGGCGCAGGTGAGGCAGCAGGTGCGGGAAGCGTTGAGTGGGATCGCGGAGCGAGTAGGGGTCAACACGCAAGGGCTCTTGCTTGCGCGACAGCAGTGGCGTCTTGAGCACGAGACGGAGTATATTGACGGGGAGGAACAGAGCGGCAAGGAGAAGAGCGGGGTTAAGCGGAGTTTCATCACTGTGTGAGGGGAATGGGGAGGTGAAGACTACAAGAGTTGGAGGGAGGACTACGAGGAAGAGGTGAAGAGAGCCTACACGAAGGGAAGACTACAAGGTTGAGAAGTTCAAGTCACAGAAGAAGAATGTAGAGGTGGATTAAAGGTTGGGGGTGCAGGGAAACGCAGCCCTATTTATACTAATCCCGTGTTGTGAAGTTTTGCAGCCACACCGCGTTAATATGATAAATGACATTCCCAAAAAGACGAAATCGCATTACGCATAACATACACCAATATCACGTGACCGAGGCGAGGAAGGAGGGGGTGGCTTTCCTGAAAATCCGAAAGGGCCTGCTTACGAGAATACCGAATTTATCAGCGCCGGCAAGAGCTTCTTCCTTGAGAGTCCAGCGATTCGTCTTCTAGTTGACCAGGCAAGTCCTACTACTCTGGAGTCTCCATACTTGCTCTCTACTGCCTTTGCTCGTGGGACCAGACCGAGGGGTTTCTCACTTATTAGAGTGTGCTTGCGCGCTTTTTCCCTCCATCCTCCCCTGAAACACTTTTCAGCGACCACACCACTCGCTGCTGCTCACACCTTAAACGCATTCTACCGTCTTCAAGATAGTGTAGCGACGACTGCTTCTTGCGCCACTTTCTTTCTCTGCATTCTCCCTCGGCTTTCTGGCTTACACTTGACCGAGCAATCACTTTCACCTCCCTCGCCCTCTCCCCTCCTCTCCTCCTAACTTATTCAACGATTCGCCATGAATGGCATGTCCCATCCGCAAAGCTCCCAGCAACAGCAGCAGCAGCCCATAACCCTTCTGCAGGACGCATGGCAGCGCTCTTACCCCGGCGCTGATCGCCAACGCGCTATCCAATACTTGGTCGCCGCGCTCCGCGAAGTTCATGGCTCGGATTTTGACCTCCAGCGAAGTACCATTATGGCTTCCGAGTTTGAAAAGTTCACCTACGTCAAGTCCTTGACAAAGGAGGACTATGTTCAGGCCATGCGCCTGAAAATCACCCAAGTGCACTCGAGTTCTCGTCCAACTTCTCTGCGGCAACAACCTCCCCAGCAGCAGCAGCAGCAGCAGCAGCAGCAGCAGCAGCACCAGCCTCCACATCAACAACAGCATCAGCTACCGGTGAACCAGCCTCCCGCACAAGTCGACGTCTCGTCTCTGAACTTGTCCTTTTTGCAACAGCAAGCTCAGGCCCGACAGCAGCTGGCGGCCCACATCCAATCCCAAATGCGTGTTCCGCCCGCCCTGGCCCCGGCGCCCGTTCCGGCGCCCACAATGGCCCCGCTGCTGGCTCCGGAACCGGGCATCTCGGTGCCGCCCCCGCAGCTGCTGCCCCTGTCCCAACTCACCAGCTTGATCAAAAACTCACCTATCCCACAGGCCCTCTTGGCAAAGATCCCGAACTTGCCGCCAGACGTGAACACGTGGTCCCAGATCTATGAGTGCTTCAAGAAACGTATCATCCCGGAACTGGCTATGCCCATGATTAAGCTGATCCACCAGACTCATTTGCAAATCGCTGTTCGCCAGCAGCACCAGAACATCCAGCAGATCAAACAGCAGCAGCAACAACAACATCAGCATCAGCAGCAGACTACCTCTATACAGCAGCAGCAACAGCAACTTCGCGCACAGCCGCTGCCCGGTATGAACATGTCCGTGCCAACATCAAGTGGGCCGGGCAATAACGTGCCCGTCCCCGCCCAATACCCTCCAAACAGCTCGATGCAACAGCAGACCCAGCAAATTTATCAGCGACAGATGCAGCAGCATCAGCAACAACAGCATCAGCAGCAGCAACAATCGCGCAACGGCATCAACGGGAAACCGCCAGCACAAATGTATCAGCAGCATCAGGCCCCGCCGCCCGTGCAGAACCCGCACCAGAACATCGCGCCGCCTATGGACCAGCCCCAGCAACAAAACCCACCCCAGCAGCAGGTCACCGCTCAGGACTTTATAAAGTACAAGGCCGAGGCAATGAAGCTTTTGCTGCTGCTCCAGGCCAACCGCTCGATCCAGCCGAATTTGGACCAGAACCAAAAGGATAACTTTATTAGAAAGTACATTTTGCACCAGAAATCACAATTGTGGAAGCAGCAAGCGACGCAACAGCAACAGCAACAGGGCAGCAATGTCCTGACTGTGCCGATGAACAGCTCGTCGAACACTCCGAACCCGGTGGCGGCGCCCATGAATGCACAAATGATCAAGCAGCAGCGCCTCCAGCAACAACAACAACATATGAACCAGCAACAGCAGCACCGAAATCAGATCAACTCCAATGCCGTCGCAGTTCCACCGCCAGTCCAGCCAATGAACATGGGTCAGACCCCCGTAATGAACCTGCTGGCCGCAAACCCGCACGTGCTTTCGTCGCCAATGATGGAGCAACTGCGTCTGAATGGCATGGTCGTCGGAAGCAATACCCCGAACATGCCCGCCAACGGCTACAATGGAAATTTTGTGGCCAAGAACGGCCAGACCCCGGTCAATGTGCCGCCGCAGGTTCTGGGCAGCGGGGCAGGGCGTGCAGCGCCTCCTCCCGCATCCTCCGCGACGCCGCTTTTGCCGCTGTTGACAGAAGAGATGCGCAACAAGTTGCGTTCTCTTGTGCAGGAAGCGTCGCAGAATCCCGTAGCGCTCAAGGACGTGACGGCCCAGCTCCTGCCACAGAACAAGAACCACGTCCAGGAAATGATGGTCACGGTGCTGCAGCAGTATAGTGACGTTGACAGCATCATTAGCTACTTTTACATGCTCACGCGCAACGAGCAGGGCACCAAGCGCTTGATCCAAATGAAGTACATGACGAAAAACATTATGGACAAGTTGCCGCAGGGGATCTACCTTGCCGAAAGCTCGCTTCTTGAAAAGTTGAGTTCGCAGTATAAAAAGTATTTTGACTATGTCAAGAACCAGTTTGCCATAAAGAAGCAGCAATTGTCCAAGCAGCAGCAAAATTTCCAGCCACAGCCACAGATCCCTCCGACACGACCCAATGGCCCGTACCCCGCCGCAGGAGCAGTGCCCAATACTGCTCCCGTAAGCCAGCCGAACCCGATGCAAGCACAGGCAGCGATCCCGCCAACACACAAGCGCGCTCTGCAAAGCAATGCGTGGCCCAACGGAGTACCGCCGAATGCGCGTCCGAATAACTATAATACCCCGCTAAACCCCGCAGTTGCAGTGGCAGGCCAGCCTGTCCCAGTCGCGCCGCCGGCCGGATCTGCCGGCACGCCGCAGATCCATCCGCAAAAGATGCAGCAGCAGATGCAGCTCCAGCAGCAACAGCAACAGCAACATCAACAGATGCAGCTCCAAATGCAGCAGCAGCAGAAGCACCAGCTCATTCAGCAGCAGATCCAGCATCAGCAGCAGCAACAGCAGATGATACAGAAACAAAAGGGTGCGGCCGTTCCTGGAGCCGCGGCTCCGATAAACGCGGGACCAGATGTGAGTAGCGTTACCCCTAGACCTGTTACCGCTTCGCAGACCAAACGTGCTACTACCAGCAGACGCAAGGGCTCAGCGAAAGGTCCTATAAACGTGAACAACATCCCTACCCCCGCGGGAAGTGCGCCGACGCCCAACGCCGCGGCCAACGCCCTCAAGACGCCGAACAGCATTCTGACGCCGCAGGTCGGGGGCCACTTTGCCGGGAGCAACAAGAACACGCGGCGGGAGCAGCAGCTGCCCAGCGCGATGCACGCGCGAACGCCGCAGGCGCGCGCGAGCGCCTCACTGCTTTCTAGCGACGTGTTTGCCGACGTCAAGGACGACAGCAGTGCTGCCAAGCGACGGCAAATGCTGCAGAGCAATCCCGAGACCTTTTTCTTTGCGGCGCTCGCGAACGCGCTCGATATGGACGAAACAGTAGGGAGCGGGATGGCCGCGACGCAGAAGCCGGGGGTCAGCCGCAGCGGGCAAGTAAAGTCGCCATTGACGCCCAATAGCGGGCGATGGCAGAGCGATCTCCAGCCCATGACGATCATGGCGGCGTTCAAGCAGGTTGACTATTGCCAGGAATTGGTGCTGCACGACGTCTTGTCCGAGTTTATGGCGCAGGACGACTGTGCGAGCACGATGCTGCCGCGGAAGCGGTCGTTCGGGGACGTGTCTGACGACGACGACAATATGGACATTTTGTTTGGCGAAAAGAAGCAAAAGATGGCGGACCCCGATATTTTCGGGATAATGGAGTATGACGATTGGAAGCAGTTTGTGGTGGCCGCCGAGCTTTGAGTTGGTGATTAGCCGGTGCTATTGAGGGGAGATCATGAAAAGTCATTGGTTTTAGATCTGAGAAGGCATTGGTTACAGGCTGAGAAGGCATTGATGACACATTATGAGAAGTCATTGGTTAAAGATCTGAGAAGTTATTGATGACAGATTATGAGAAGTCATTGATTACAGATCATGAGAAGGTATTGATGACATATTATGAGAAGTCATTGGTTAAAGATCATAAGAAGTCATTGGTTAAAGATCTGAGAAGTGATTGATGACAGATTATGAGAAGTCATTGGTTAAGATCATAAGAATCATTGTTTAAGATCTGAGAAGTCATTGGTTAAGATCATAAGAATCATTGATTACATGGCACGCCACCCATTGCAGAACATGGTACAGCAGAGTACATCTCATGCACTAGAGCACATGATCACCGCGGAACATGTAACACAAGTAAAGGCGCATGATACGAAATATTACATTATAATTTTTATAGGGGATGAATTTTTCGCAACCAACAGCTACGGATAAGCAGATGGCGCCAAAGTTCTTGCCAGAAGAGAAGCAGATCTCGGTGGCATTTGTGTGCTTGGGGAACATGTACGTCGACCCCGAGTGGAAGCCATCGCTTAGGCTACTAACGCAGCAGATGCCGTTCGCCCATGGCCGAGGCCGTGTTCAAGCACGTGGTGGCGGAGCAGGGTTACGCACCCTACTTTGAGCTTGTCGACTCGTACGGGACGAGCGGGTGGCACGCTGGCGACGAGCCGGATGCGCGGTCTGCCAAGACGTGTCGCCAGAACGGAGTCAAGGTGGACCACCGGCTGCAGCAGATCACGCCGAGCGACTTTGCAAAATTCGACTATGTCCTTGCCATGGACGAGTCCAACAAGAGCAACTTGTTGCACATGCGCCCGCGGGGCAGTGCGGCCGTGGTGGAGCTCTTTGGGAAGTGGGGCACGGACCCGGAGTACCAGAGGATCGTTGACGACCCGTACTACGGGGGGGTAAACGGCTTCCAGATCAACTTCAAGCAGCTCTGGCACTTTAGCGAGCAGTTCTTGAGGAAGGAGATTGGGGATCTCACGGAGGCGGAGTAGGCTACGGTGTACGATACAATGATGTAGAGTGAATAGAAGGATGTAGAGTGATAAGAAGGAATTGGAGGAGACTAAATACTGAGAAGACAGCGTAGGGGTCAGTTTCCATTCAGCATCTCAGCATAGTACGTTGGACGACTCACAATCTTCCGACGAGCAATCACCCTTAACGCTGCCATTGAGTATCCTGTGGTACTACTCGAGGAGGAGGCACATCGCTGATGAGCCCTCCCCAGTACTATTCTCCACAGTCAACCAAAACATGACCTCCACACGACCACTCCCTGCACATACAGTGCTCTGGCGACCCAGCTGTAGGCCTGGCACAGCGCACCGCCCCTCACCATGAGCACGCGCAAGTTGCAGCAGGAGTTCGACAAGACCCACAAGAAGATCGCCGAAGGGCTCGCCGTGTTCGACGATATCCACGCCAAGTTGGTCGCTCACGACGCGCCCCCGCAGAAGGACAAGCTCGAGCTGGACCTCAAGAAGGAGATCAAGCGCTTGCAGCGCCTCCGCGACTCCCTCAAGCAATGGCTCGCCGACGCCAGCATCAAGCTCGACAAGGGGCCCTTGCAGGAAAGCCGGTCCCGCATCGAGCATGCCATGGACCAGTTCAAGGAGTTGGAGCGTTTATCAAAGATCAAGCAGTTCCTGAACGAAGGCCTCGAGTTGCAGCGCGCTAAGCTTGGGCGGTTCGGCGACACGGGCGAGGAAGACTCGAAGAAGCAGCAGGTCTACGCCTTTATCAGCGACAGTATAGACCTCTTGAACCAGCAGAACGACCTCCTCGAAGCACAAACCCACCTGCAGGCAGTGCTCCTCAAGAAGGCCAAGGCGTCGCAGCAGCCTGCCATCCAGACCATCATGAACGATACCAAACTGTGCTTCGACCGGAACGTGAAGCACTTGACGCGGCTCGAGAAGATCTTGCGGGGCCTCGAGAACGACAGAGTCGCGCCCGAGGCCGTCGAGGATATCAAAGAAGACATTGAGTATTACGTGCACAACAACCAGGACCAGGACTTTGTGGAGTACGACGACTTTTACGATCTGCTAAACTTGGACGACGACGACTTGAATGTCCAGGGCTCGCTCGTGCACACGGGCGACGAGCCCGAAACGGCAGAGCCTAGGCAGGCGAGACACGCCAGTGTAGGCACCACCGCATCTAGCGACGACCATGCTGTGCCCACGCCAGCGACGTTGGGAGCCGCACCGCCTCCCGGGTTTGGCGGGCCAGTCCACCGGTCGCGGTCGTACAATGCGGCACCCCTGGCCCCGGCGGCTCCGCCAAAGACCGAGCCGTTCTTGCCGGGCACGAACCATACATTCGTAGCGACGGTGCCGCGGCTCGCACACCTTGCGCGGGAGCGACAGGCGCGCCCGCTCGCCAGCGAGAGCATTTCACAGCTTCTAGAGCAGCTGCTCCTCAACTGTCCGGACTCGTTCGACGCGGAGAAGCCGCGGCAGTACGAGCCGGTGCACATGCACCCGCTGCTGGTGGACTACCCGCAGGAGCCCATGTTCGAACTCAACCTGGCGCACATGATGCGGCGCTTTGACGTGGACACACTCTTGTTCTGCTTCTACTATGGGGGCGGGGGCGGTGGCGGCAGCAGCAGCGGGTACGCGGCTCGGTACCAGGCGGCGGTAGAGCTCACGCGGCGCGGCTGGGTATACAACCGCGACACCAGCCAGTGGTTCATTCCGGAGCCGCGCGCCAAGGGCTGGTCTGCGGCGGCGGCGCCCGGCGGGACCAGCAGCGAGGCCGACTACAAGTACTTTGACTATGAGAAGACGTGGCTCATGCGCCGCAAGGAAAAGTATCAGTTTGCCGAGGGCGCGAAGCTAGTGTTTCTGGCGTAAGGAGAGAATATGGTTGGGAAATTTCGCAGCCGACCCCAAGTGTATGTTAATGTAATATCGCGAGAAATCTGTACCGGATCTGGCAATATATCCCGATCGAGCAAGCGCCATCTACTTGATTAGGAAGAATTGCCCAATTCGAGATCCTGAAACCCCGACGGGCGAAAATGCGCATTACCCAATCAAGTAATATTCCCATATCTGAAAAGACATTTTCCCCAATCAGGTAATATTCTCGGATCTGTAAAATTCCACTCAGCCTAGATTAGGAAATATCTCCCAATATGTCGAATCGATGCCACCTCCTGATGAGACAAGTGTCCCAATGAGGCAAAAAAAGATCCCGATTTAGCCGCCGAGGAAGCAGCAGAAAAAAAGAGCCCGGCCACGGAGCCCAGACCCCCAAACCTTATTATTAGGTGTTGCAACAGTTGAAACGGCTTCTGCCACTCCGTCTCCAGCTTTGCACCGCCGGGAAAATGCCTTCGTCCGCCACGCCTTCGCCGTCGTTGAAGCATACGTCCGTGCAGAAGGCCATGAAACCCACGTCGTCGGTCGGCCTGCGCTTCACCCTGGCCACCGCCTCCACCACGGGCGCCGACGGCTGCGTCTCCTGTCCCACCGAGGGCATCACCTGCCCCCCCTGTCCCCCCAAGTACGAGTGCCAGCTCCGCTTGGGCACATGCAAGACGTGTCCCCTGGTCTCGTGCGAGCGGCAGGAGCTCGAGGAAAGCCGCTCCTCGAGCCTTATTGGCGGCGCGGTGGGCGGCGCCTGCGCCGCGGCCGTCCTCCTTGCGCTCGCGGTGTTTGCGCTCGTGTACCGCAAGAGGCGGGCCCGTGCGTTTCTTGTTGACGACGCCGAGTACTCCAGCGACAAGACCGCAGACCCGCACGACCTGGCCCCGCCGCATGAACGCGGGGGCGACCGGGAAAAGCTAGGGCTACTGCGCAACACCTCGCTAAAAACGGCTGCGAACGCCACACCGGCACGGTCGATGCGGCTGGGGTCCGCGGCGTCGCTGCGCCGGCGGCTACTGTCGTACGAGCTGTTCACGCGGCCCCAGAACCGGCGAACGCGTCTGGGAGGGAGCGCCGGCGGCTCCTCGGCCCGCCTAGCGCGGCAGCAGCAGGTGGTGGCCAATGCCAACGCCAGCATGTTCAGCCACACGCTACCGACCAACACGCTGTCGTTCCGCCACTCTGTGGCCACGACGGTGCTGACCACCAACGCCAGCAACATTTTGCCGATCGCGTACATTCCCGGGGTGACGGTGCGGCCGAACGCGCAGAACACGCGGCTGCTTTTTTCGAACGACGACAGTGTCGACGACGACGACGACGAGTACCTGGTTTTCAGCGACTTGAACACGATTAGCAATGCCAGCATAGTGCAGGGCGAGAGCCCTGCGCCGATGCGGCCTGGTCTGAGGCCCGGTGCCCAGCCGCGAATAGTGAATGTTGCGAGGATCGAGGAGGAGGAGGAGGAGGAGGAGGAAGAGGATGATGAAGAGGTTGATGACGAGGAAGAGGAAGAGCTGGAGAGCGATCAAGACACAGAGGAGAAGGGGGACCTGGATCTGGATGTGGACAGCGACATTGGCCAGATTGTGATGGCCACGGGCCAGGGCGATGCGGCAGCCGCGGCCGCGGGAGAACGACTACTGGTGGCCCCATCCGATACGGGGCTGTTTGTGTTTGACGTGGAAATGGAGAGACGGTAATGGTGGTGGTGTGGCAGAGTTGTTGACGATTTTGCCAGGCACTACTTTTTGACATGTTACGTGAGGGGATAGGCCCCGACGGGTGTGACTTGCGCAGCGTTTCCGTACAGGATGGGGAAGACCACTTTGCATTTTAGTACCAGGCTGGGAAGATCACTCCGCGTATTAGTAAGACGATTCAGGGTACCGCATTTCAGTAAGACTAGGCAGGTTTCAGTACCAGGCTGGGAAGATCACTCCGCGTATTAGTAAGACGAATCAGGGTACCGCATTTCAGTAAGACTAGGCAGGTTTCAGTACCAGGCTGGGAAGATCGCTCCGCGTTTCAGTAAGACGATTCAGGGTACCGCATTTCAGTAAGACTAGGCAGGTTTCAGTACCAGGCTGGGAAGATCACTCTCGGCATTTCGGTACAAGACGGAGGAGATCACTCCGCAATTCAGTACAATACTAGGCAAGACCGAATATAGATTATAACATTCACATGTGTACAAGGTGTATTAGAGAGGTGTAGTGAATTGATACGGCGGTGGATACGTTGGGAAACAGCCTGATTGACAGAGCTCAATTTTGGAAGACAGCGAATTCACTCCATGGGATCAAGTGTATTTGAAAACAGCATCCGGCTCTGTGATGGGTGATGACTTCTCCGAATTAGGCATGAGAGTTTAAAAAAAAAAACCAACACTGCTTCCCACTGCTATCGAGTTTGTCATGAATACACTCCAGCTCCGCAATAATTGTCTCTGAAATCAGCCCAACTACTGGGTAATGTACCACGTCGAAAGTGGGAGTAGCGATGACCTTGTGCGAACCAATTGCCATGAGAGAAGCGGGATCACGAACTCAGCAAGAATTTCAAGTGATGGTCACTTCGCCTGTTCAGCTCTCCCTTGAAAGTCGTTCGCATCGCAGGTGCAGAATGTAGCGACAGGGCTCATAACAAGTGACCTCGTCTCCTGGGCTTACCACAACGCGGAAGACAAAATGCTTAGAAATAAGATCGCCCTCTGATAGTGGCGCGCCAATGCCTCCTCAGACGCAATACGCCATCACCAGTGCACCTCGACCTCTGCCACACCACGCTCCAGAACCATCAGCTCTATTATGTAATAATGACGTCACATCGGAGTACGGAGTGTACACGTGACAGGGTACTGGCTGGTACGCCACTTATCTGCAGTACCCCAACAATTTTACACCCAGCTTATAAATTGCGAGCGAATTCCCAGTGGCATTCCAGCAAGGAAAGCCCTTTTTCCTAACCAGCCGTCTGCTCACACCCTCTACCATGTCAATTGACGAGAAATCCATCTCCACCATCCGCCTCTTGCTGGTCGACGCCGTCGCGGCCGCCAACTCGGGCCACCCCGGCGCCCCCCTCGGCCTTGCTCCCGCCGCCCACGTTCTCTGGCAGAAGATGCGCTTCAACCCCGCGGACCCCACCTGGGTCAACCGCGACCGCTTTGTCCTCTCCAATGGCCACGCCTGCGCCCTCCTCTACTCCCTCCTTGTCCTCTACGGCTACGACCTCTCCACCAAAGACCTTGCCCAGTTCCGCCAGCTCCACTCAAAGACACCGGGCCATCCCGAGAACACCGAAATGGCCGGCATCGAAGTCACCACGGGGCCCCTTGGCCAGGGCATCTCCAACGCCGTGGGCATCGCCATTGCCCAGGCCCAATTCGCCGCCACCTTCAACAAGCCCAATTTCCCCATCTCCGACTCGTACACCTTTGCCTTCCTCGGCGACGGCTGTCTCATGGAGGGCGTGGCCTCCGAGGCCAGCTCCCTCGCGGGCCACCTTGGCTTGCACAACTTGATCGCCTTCTGGGACGACAACAAAATTTCTATCGACGGCTCCACAGAACTCGCCTTCACCGAGAACGTCGTCGACCGCTACAAGGCCTATGGCTGGCACGTCATTGAGGTCGAGCACGGCGACACCGACTTGTCCGCCATTGCCGCGGCCATCGACGCCGCAAAACAGGTCAAGGACAAGCCCACCCTCATCCGCCTCATCACCACCATCGGCTTTGGTTCCCTCATCCAGGGCACCCACGGCGTTCACGGCGCCCCCTTGAAGCCGGACGACGTGGCCCAGCTCAAGGAAAAGTGGGGGTTCAACCCCAAGGAAAACTTTATCATCCCGCAGGACGTTAAGGAGTACCTTGGCCAGCACGTGGCAAACAACCAGAAAGCGCACCAGCAATGGCTCGCCACCGTCGAGGCCTACGCCAAGGAGTTCCCCGCAGAACACGCAGAGCTCCAGCGCCGTCTCGCCGGCAAGTACCCTCAAGACTGGAAGAAGGTGGTTCCCACTTTCACCCCGCAGGACAAGCCCGTCGCGACCCGCAAGTTGCTGGAGGGCGTCTTGGCGAAGCTCTGGGAAAAGATCCCGGAGCTCCTTGGCGGCTCCGCCGACTTGACCCCGTCGAACTTGACGCGCGCCGACGGGTCGGTGGACTTTCAGGCCAACGGCAGCAAGCACGGCTCCCCCTTGGGCCGCTACATCCGCTACGGCGTGCGCGAGCACGGCATGGGCGCCATCATGAACGGTATCGCCGGCTTTGGCGCCAACTACACCGTCTATGGCGGCACCTTTCTCAACTTTGTCTCGTACGCGTCCGGCGCCCTCCGCTTGCTGGCGCTCTCAAAGTTGCCCGTCATCTGGGTCGCGACCCACGACTCGATCGGGCTTGGCGAGGACGGGCCCACCCACCAGCCCATCGAGACCCTTGCCCATTTCCGCGCGATCCCCAACTTGATGGTGTGGCGCCCCGCCGACGGCAACGAAACCAGCGCCGCCTACATCAAGGCCATCGAGCTGACCCTGACCCCGTCGGTCATTGCCTTGACGCGCCAGAACTTGCCCCAGCTCGAAGGCTCCTGCATTGAGAAGGCGTCTCGCGGCGGCTACATTTTGCGCGACGCCGCGAGCCCGCAGCTCACCATCGTGGCCACCGGCCTGGAGGTCTCGCTCGCGGTCGCGGTCGCCGAGAAGATGGCGGGCGACAAGGTGGCGGTGCGCGTCGTGTCCATGCCCGACTGCTTTTCGTTTGACCAGCAGGACGAGTCGTACCGCTTGCTGGTATTGCCCGACGGCGTCCCTGTCTTGTCGCTCGAGGTCATGCTGACGTTTGGCTGGTCAGACTACTCGCACCAGCACTTTGGCCTCGACACGTTTGGCGCGAGCGGCAAGGCCGAGGACATTTTCCGCTACTTTGAGTTCACGGTGGAGGGCGTCGCGTCGCGCGCCGCCAAGACGATCGAGTTCTACCGCGGCAAGAGCGTGAGCTCGCCCTTGTTGAAGGCGTTTTAGGCGGTTAGCAGTGTAGAAGAATAAAAGACCGATTGTAAAGTTGGTGGGTGCATGTGTAGCGTGGCGGTTGACAAGTATGTAACGAAGCGTGCCGGTTCGCCAATGTCTAGGTATGTTAGCTGTGGCGTATCCTTGAAAACAGGACGCAAGAGATGTGGTGGGCTGTCCGATACCTCGCTGTCTCCCGGGGCTCGCTGGGTGCAAACAATGTGCTGTGGTCGGCCGATGTATAGCAAGGGGTTAATCAGCGCCATAGAATGGACGAGCTCTGCAGTTGAATGTGGGGCTTCCTGTAATGCCATATCACGACCACTCATGTGAGGTACATGCTGGTGTATTTGATCGCTGTGCATGAGTCTTCACTTCACGATTTGGTAGATTACTCCACGATTTACTCATCACTTCACGATTGAGCGTATCACACCACGATCTAGTAAATTACTCCACAATTTCGCAAATCACTTCACGACCTAGTATACCACTCCACGACCTAGTATATCAC